>VDFB02058242.1:277361201-277511246 GCA_007258455.2 Sequoia sempervirens | reverse complement strand
CCTACAAACTGTCCTAAACTTCCATCATTTTGCAATGTGTGCATATAAGCATTTGACCTTGCTTCTGATCTTAGACCTGCAATCGGCTTTTCACCATTTCTCTGCTCAACATTGGATTGTCTATGATACCCTATACCTTCATACAAACAAGTGTTAGCAATTCCTCCATTTGTCTTTTGTTCTTTGTCACCTTCATTCTTGTAACTCTCCTTTCTACCCTATCTCTCTTGTCCTTTACTCACTGCTCCTCTACCTTGCTTCACCACTATCAAATCAAGTTGTTTGTTCATTGTACCTACAAAATTTGTTTGTTTCTCACCCCTGCTCTCAACTACAGGGCATTCAATACTACCTATCATCACACTATTCTTCATGTTCTTTTCCAATACCTTGTTTACCCCTGCATTTTCCTTTAGATTTGTTGCTCCTCCATTGTTAGTCTTCAAAACAACACTAGGATCTACCATGCTACTTTCATTCACAACCTTTATAGGCTCTTTCATCCCACACATGATTTTTTCCTTGCCTTTCTCATCCCCTATCCAAGGAGTCAAAACAAAGTTTTGTCTCTCTTTCATGATTGTGTATTTGTTTGCTTTCCAATCATAGATGGCACTCCTATCATACTGCCATTTCCTTCCAAGGAGTATGTGAGAGCAGTCCATTGGAAAAACATCACAAAGAACACTATCCTTATACTCACTATTTGAAAATCTACCACAACTTGCTCATTCACTATCAATGATTGACCATTGCTTAACCAAGAGACCTTGTAGGGAAAATCATGAGGGATTCTTTTCAAATTGAGATTATTCACCGTTTCACAAGAAACCATTTTTTCAGTTGAACTTGAGTCCACTACCATCCTACATACCTTACCTTGTACTTTGCAATTGATTTTGAAGAGTGCTTTCCTTTGTAGGGGTTCTTTAGGAATTGATACCTTGAGAAATGTTCTTCTAATCATCAAACTCTCTCCAACTTCTGATGTGAGATTAATGATAGGTGAAGTCACACTCTCTTCATCTTCATGCAGTAGTTGATTCCTCCTTTCTCCTCCATGAGATCTTGAACCTTTCCTTTCAGGACACTTGAAGGATGGATGTCCAGGCTAGTTGCAAGTGTAGCATCTTCCTAAAAATGCATTGTTGGAATTCCTTCCTCCTCCAAATCTTCCTCTTGTGCCTCTCCATCCACCTCTGAAATCAGATTGCTCCTGGTCCTTCTTGTCATCCCCTTGGCTCTCATTGTTTTCCTTTGAATTAGGATTGAATCCTCCTCCTCTAGAAGTGCTTCCACTTCCTCTTGCTACCTTCTCTTGTATCCTCTTTAACTTTTCTTCTACCCTCATTGCCATTTGAAAGCATTGTTCAACTAATTTAGGAGCCAAAATGTTGATCTCATCCTAGATGTTGTACCTCAAGCCATTCAAGTACCTAGCAACCATTTCATCTTCATCTTCTTCATGCTTAGTTCTTATGCTCAACTTATAAAATGCTTCAGTATATGATTGCACATCCAAATCTTTTTGTCTAAGATTTTGCAACTTTTTAAGCAATTGAACATTGTAATCACAAGGGAGAAATTTACCTTTCATTTTAGCCTTCATCCTTTCCCATGAAGTGGTCTTTCTCTTTCCTTGTATCTCCCTTTCCTCCTACACAAAATTCCACCATACTAAAGCATTTCCCTTCAGTCTTGTTTTAGCCCTCTTCACCTTAAATCCTTCATCAACATCTTCACTATCAAAGTAGTTTTCCATAGCCCCAATCCAATCCAGGAGCTCTTAACTATCAAGTTTTCCTCCATACATAGGAACATCTATTTTTCCATGTCCCTCCTTCGTAGCCTTCAAAAGCTTCATTTTTCTTGCATCATCATGATCCATCTCCTCTTCTTCACTAGAAGTCTCTTCTTCAAAATCACTTTCATCTTCTTCTCCTTTGTGCTTTGCTTCCCATGCAACCATCTTCTTCTGCAAGGCCTCTAATTGTTTAACCTGTTCATCCATTCTTCTTGCAACAACACTCCCCTTAGGAGGCATCCTCTCAATCCTATCTCTTCACTAACCTATAAAACCAATCAATCAATAACACAAGATCTACTACCTTGCTATGATACCACTATGATGTAGAGGTGGTGGAGACCCAAGAAACAAATTGACACAACTTCTCTCAAATATGCCACTTTGACATCAATCCCCAAACACACAACAGGTCAACTCAACTACCTAACAAAATTTGATTACACAAAGACCTATCTCAACATCTTTTAGGCATCTACTCAAACCGAATACAATATTCCAATAAGATTCTTCAAGGTTCATTAGGACAACACCTAGTTTCACTACACTGCCTTGCTCAAAAGGCTACAAGAACCAACCCTCTTTTCCAAAAAAAGTATCCTCAGATCCTCTTGTTTCTACAAAAACTCTTTGGAAAATGTTTTGTTATGATGCAAAACCACCAATTCACTCTTCAAAACTCAAACAACTAAGCTCTAGACTATAAGTTCACCAAACCCTCCTTTTACATGTAAAATCCTAGGGTTTTCAAAATTTCACCCTCACAAGGCCTTCCAAGCCCAACCAAAACATCAAACTACTTTTTTAGGGTCTGCACAAGCATTTCACACCATTCTCAAGTCATTTCCATCATTGACTCACAAAAACCACCCTTGAACCCACCATTTTTCATATAAAATCACTGTTACTAGCCCTTAGAACACTACTCCATGACAAAACCATGACTCTACAGCCTACCCAATAATTTGAACACACAAAAAAACATTAAATATGTCATCCCACAGAAACATAGAGTTTTACTGTAGGTGGGATGACTGGTTTTTCATTTTCTTCCTCAAACTGTGCTTTCACTGCCCCAACAGACAATTTTTAGAAAAAATGAGATTTCTTTCCCAAAACCTGATGGAAAACACTTGAATTTGTTGCAAATGAGACTTCACACATGCTTATATACAAATACAAGAACTCTAATTCATCACCTTGACTGTATGGGCCGTACAGAAGAGAAGAAGTTCTGGAAATTAAGAAAAATTTGATGTAGCTACAAAATGCACGTTGTTTCTCTTATGAAACCCTTCAAAAATAATTGAACAAACTTTGGTGTGAGCCTTTTATGGATTTAAATACATTTTTGCATCAGCATACAACTTCCTAACTCCTTTTAACTACCTTTTAAAATCCTAACTCCTAATTACCCCTAAAACTGTGTTTTAACAACTTAATTGTGCACTTAATAGAATTATTGTGCAACCATTGACATTTAGGCATTTATGACTCCCAATCACCTTGAATTCAATCCCATGACACCAAAAATACCTCAATCTTTCCCACCTACCTACAAATTCTAATGTTTTTTCCTCCAAGGCATATAATTTCAAATTTGATACATGAGTGCACTTGTGCACATTTGACCATCAAAACACCAAAACCCCTAAATACATGAAAGAGTGGTCTTTTTAGACCTTATTTTCAATACCTACTAAGATAAAACACTTGAAACTTCAAGATTCACCTAAAGTCCCTCAGGACAGACTGCTACCAAAATGAACTTTGTAACATGGTTGTAGGTGCCCCTGCACCACTTTGATGAGAATTTATACTAGTTCAAGTAACAATTATCATTGAATCATGCTGAATTTCCATTGCAAATATTTCTTTCTCGTTGGTCATAAACCTTGACCTTCCCTCTACCTTTCCCAATAATTCCAATACCTTAACCTCTTAACTTTACCAACCTTGTTGTGGTCATATAAGAGTTCCATTTTAGATCTTTGAATAATGACTTATGGAGAAGTCAAAAGTTGTTCCAAATTGGAAATCCATTAATAAACTTCATTGTATGGGGTACTTCATTTGATTAGATCTACTCTCCTTCTCCCCCCTTAGTGTTTCCACGATGTTAGATCATCTTAAAGTGGAATTATTAGCAAACATTTTCTTTCCCTAAATTCAATTGATTTATCATTCCTTGTTGTTGTCTTTCAATAGTTGATTGACTATTCCTTTCCTTTCTTACCCTCCATGGTATACCTTTAATATACTTCTTCATTCTAAAAAATTGGATTCATCATCACCCTTCTAATTTCTCAGAATCAATGGTTGGATCCATCATAACGATATCTAATGAATATTAATCAACACTATAATCTAAGAGGTACTCTAGTGTTTCATTCAAATTCCATTTTTCATATATACTATTATCATTTATCCATAGTAGAAGATTGTCCCATATCCACAAAGCCCCTTTTTTTGATGTGTTAATGAGCATGCCTAAGGATCCTTTTATCAATTGTGTCCTCACCATTGTAATTTGTTTCCAAATTATTATTTCAATTTGACACATAGTCTCCCTTCACATCAATTTCCTTTTGGAATCCCTAAACATATGTTTACTTTTGATTATTGGTTGGTGAGTTCAATCTAAACTTTCAAACAAACTATGTTCCAACCGAACCTTTTGTTGGTTTAATCCAATTCACTTTACAAATTTCTAACTTGCAATCATCCTTCCAAGTGATTTTGTTTAAATTCTTGATAACTTTTTTTATTACCCTTAACACTCTAAAGTTGCTTGTTTTCTTTTTCCCATCTAAATCAAAACTCCAAATTGACATTGCCTATTCCAATTAGTGGAATCATATCAAATTTCATCTTCTCCTTTTAAGTTGTTTCCCTTTGCTGACCAATCTGGTCTCTAACCTTCTTGTAACCTTTCACTCTTTAATTATTATGCAAGATCTTAATCTTGTACAAAATCTAATTTTTCAAGGGTTATCCAACCTCTTGGATACTTCTCTAGTTGGTTTTAATTCACAAAACATTGACTTTCTACTTCAACTAAGTTTTCAATTTATGCTTATCAATTAGTTCTATTCTAATAAAGCATACACATATCCTTACTAAATCCAAAATCCTAGACTCTTTGCAACTACAGGTTGTTGTCAACTAAGGGGGATTACTTCAATCCTCTCTATCCCTTAGAGTCATTTAGCTATTTCATAGGGTGAAGGTATCCTTTGGAAATCCTTCAAAAAAATTCTACTTAACCTGGTTGCATAATCTTCCGCAATCCAAGGTGTATCCTAATAAGTTGTTGGTTTAGGAGTTTTCAACTCCAGGGACAATTCTTTTCTAGTCCCAAATGAAAACAAGTTTTCAGGAATCTTAACTTCCCTTTTTGTTTCCCCTTTTTTATTTTCCTCTTGCCATCATCGTGTAGGAAATTTTCAACCATTATCTTCCGATAGGATTTACGCATCACTTATGTAATGATCTCATAGGTTCCAAAGTTGGACCTCGTTTCTCTAATACCACGTGTAACATGCCCAATGTTCTACTCAAAAAATTTCCTAAGTTTTAATCCGACAAGTGAATAAACCATGATTCCATAACATAGCAATAAATTTTTCTTTTCCAAAAAGTAAATTAAATGCACATATGAAATAAACACTATTCCAAACTTTCATTGCATTCCATTGTAATTTCACAAATATTTCTATAACATTGATTTCATATTGAATAAACTCAAGTACTACATTCATGTTTACATCCTTCCATATAAATAGATACAAAATAGATGCATAGCTCTTCTAAGCTTCCAACACTAGAAATACATATGGTCTAGGAAATCCCCCTTCAAATGTTGGCTGCAAACTAATAAGGAGAAACATCACTAAAGTGATTTTCCACCAACTACAAACTTATTGTGGTCCCCCACACATCTACCTATCAGGTAAGATGGATGTACCCTTCGATGAAGAGATTGGTTGGATAACCCCATAATACTAGCCTTCCCTGAGCTTGGTGTTGTGTCCTACAAACTAGAACTTTAAGATACAATAGCTCTACATACATGTATGACAATCTCATACTAGAATGCCTAACTAGATCACAGTGAATTCACAGTGTAAACAGTGGAAACTTACACTACTTTGGCCAAAGAATTCAACACCCAGTTGTAGACACATAAAAATGACCTAGGCCTGCAAGCTCTATTGTCACCATATTTCTTCTTGACATAATTGAATTTTTATGTCCTTGGTCCACTTTCGACTATTAATTAAAAAATTCATAATTATTTAATTAATTCATGTCTCTATTCCTCTTGGTTATTTAAATAAATAAATTTTATTTATTTATTTAAATATGTCACTAATTTTCTAAAGTCTTTCCATAATTAAATAAATTTCATAAAAATTGTTTAATTATCCTTGTCCCTTAATTCTTCTTGATTATTTAAATAAGTAAATTTTCTTTATTTATTTAAATATGTCATTAATGTCTAATTTCTTCTCATAATTAAATAAATTTCTTAATTTATTTAATTATTGGTCACCTTCTCCATTTCATTCCTAATTAATTAATTATCCATAATTATTTAATTGTCTTATTTGAATTTTCCCCTAAATTTAAATGAAATCATTTATTTAAATTGTCCCACTTTCTAATCTCTCTCCAAGTAAATAATTTAATTTAATTATCTACTATCACATGGTCCCACCCTTTTTGAATTAAATGAATTTTTAATTCAAAATAATCCATTTCCTCCAAAAATCAAGTAATTTCTATTATTATTTGATTTTCCAGCCACCTCTTTTTCTATGCCAATCTTATCTCCTTGTCACATGCATTCTTGTCCCTTGATTTAATTTTTTCGAATTGAATCTTTCCCACTCATTTCAAATTTGACCTAATGTTGCCCTAACCCTAATTGTGGGTTGTCAAATTGAATCTTGTCCATTGATTCTAGGGCACTTGTCAATCTTCAATCTTGTCCATTCATCAAAAATTGCATTTTCTATAAAATGGCAATTTTGTTCTCATTTTGTCAACTCATGCTATCTAGATCTCTTGCAATCTTGTCATTTTAGCTCTTGTTTTAGGCATACTTCATCTCATTTGGCATTTTGGCATACTTTAGTCATAGTTTTAGTTGCTTACTAATTGCATAGTTGCATAGTATTGCATTTCATATCAAATCCTTCAACATTTTGCTTTGGTCTTGGCATAGTCATAGATTGGTCACTCAAAATTTGAGGGAAACTTCATATTTCAGCAAATAGAGAAGGTGTAATGGAGGTCAATCATGGAGGTTGAAGACTTAAGGTGATATCTTTCTTATTTTCATGTTATTTCCTCCTTTGTGCTTCATTATTACTTTGGGTTTTTGATTTATTTAGCTATTAATCTGCTAACCTAAGAATTTCACATAGTTACATTGGTGAACCATCGCCAAAATCGTGCATTGTCATTTTTTTTTGTACGGTAGTTTTCTTTTTTGCAGGTACAGGTACGGTCACAACGCATTTGTTTTGCAAAATGATGCATTCGATATTTCGTGATGCATTTACTTTTCTAAACAATGCATACGCCTTGCAAAATGATGCATTTGATCATACGCGACACATTTTCTTTGCAGGTCAACGCATTTTCTAGTCAAATTCCAACTTACAGATCCAAGTCGCATTTGTTGTGTAGAGTGATGCATTCACTTTGCTGTGACGCATTCATCTAGTAAATTTTTACATTCGGGTTTTTCCAAAATTTTCCTAATTTCTCATTGCAATATGTTAGTTTAGGGATTTTTCTAGTTACTAATTGGTTGTTGCAGCATGTGACTTTAAATTTTCATGGGTCCAAGGCATCTTTTTGAGACTACTAATAAGTGGTTTTGTAGGTTCGATTCTCCAAGGATTTGATTTTTAAACACTTGTGTTTGTTTATTTTTATATTAGAAAACACTTCCATTAGTGCTTTAAAAAGAACATTTTATTTTCATTTGCTTGATTGTACTTGAAGGTGGTAGGTGATTATGCTCTCACCTTGTGCAAACTAGGTGATCAGAAAACTAGACCCATCTATTTTATGTGTCACCCCGATTCAATAATCTGGTGCAGGAGCACCTTGTTGCATTCAAGCCTCCATGAGGCCATATTGTATAAATTCATTAAATTAGGTGTTTTAATGTTTTAATAAGGTTGAATGATCCATTTTATATATGTTTGAAGTCATTTGGAGTCATTGATGAAGGTTTGGTGTCATTTAGTTGAAAAATGAAAACATTGTCACAAGTTGTCATAACAAATCATTCTTGTTAAATGACAACTTTTTAAAAGTTTGTTAAAAGTTGTTAAATGGTAGTTGTAGGTTGGTTTGAGTATAAATTGATTGTACAAGCATAAAAATGGGCCTTCAAGTTGAATGGGGGGTTGGAATGTAGATTAAACAAGAATTTATGAATGAAGAGATGAATTTGTCTGCAATTTTCCAATGTTTTTCCCTATTATTTTTTAGATGGTACGGCTTTGTATGAAGGTGTAAAATTATTAAATTTATTTTTATTGATATAGGAATTAACTATATTTCATTTTAACTTTTTTTGGTGTTTTTTTATTGAGTTTGGAGAAAGTTATGATCGTTTTACCATTGGCAGCCCTATGGGATTGTTTTCTCTTGAAGTTGTAGGTTGTTGCAGAGAAAGGTATGGATTGTACAGATAAAATAAAGACCTCAAACCTGTTGTAAATGTTATATATAGGAATATAGTTTCATTTTTACTCTGTTTTGATCAATTTTCATTGGGTTTTTATTGATTTATGACAATTTTGGTGAAGACTACCCAGTTCAGGAACTAGGGTTTCCACAGATAAGAAAAATTCATATCTTTTTATTCCACCATCAAAAAGTGATAAAAATTGGTGAAAAGTTTTTTTTTTACATGTTATAAAAACAATTTAAATTAAAAAGATTCATTTATTCATTTTCATGAGTTATGGTAGATTGTGTGTTTCATTTTGGTGGAGAGTGGTAAAAGAAACATGGTTTTCTTGATGTTTAAACAAAGCTATGCATAGTTTGTTTATGGTTGGCCTTAAATAATTGTTGTATGATATTTGGATGGTTGTAATGAGTTTTTGGGATGAATCTAAGCATGTTGAAATCATTTACCAAGTTTTATAGAGATTGGAGTCCATTTGTGTAAGTTGGAGCCCATGTTGCTCAAGGTTAAAGGATTGAGATTTCCTCAAGAATGAAGAATTTCAGTTGTGTACTTGATTATTTCCAAGAATATAGAAAGTTGATGGTATGAACTCTCTTTCTCTACATCATAATCAAAGTATCATCTCCCCTTGAGCACTTGTGAGATCCTGGGTGCAAGAGAAATGGTTATTAATGCTAGGAATTGGGCCTTCCTTGCTGGGAAAAAGTACTCACCCCAAGGCAACTCAAACTGGAAACGGGGATCTTTGGCTGAGCTACCCCTATCTGGTATATAAATGTGAATCCTAATGGAAAACTTGGGATTACAAGTGAACTCCCCAAAACCCTATTGAGCATAACCTCTTTAGGTTGGAGTTCCTCCTTATCAGAGCTAATCTTGCCCCATGTGTGGCCACTTGAACGAGGGTCCCAAACTAAATTTTTTTGTGTAGTATCCAAAATCCTTTCTATTTGCTAGCACAACAACGATTGTTGTGAAGGAATCCACATTCTTTCAGTTCTTAGTAGAGGTGACCAACCCGCCATGGGAGATTTATGGTGGTTGGCAACTTGGTTGACCTGAGAAGTAGTGTACTGTAAGGGGGAGCCCATGTGGCCAAGCTTCTGGATTCATTCGCTAAGAATAAGTGCAGTTGGGGAAACCCACATGGAATCTAGCAAATATTGTCCTTTCCTAACCTAGGATTGTGCTTCTTTCAAAGACAAAATATTGTGTTTGTCAAGTATTTTCTAAGACATTCAAATGAACAAACACAATTACACAAATCTGGAAACAAACATCCATCTTGAAACATTCCAAAAATTAGTTAATTACAAACAAACTAGACATTCATTCTATCTACAATGCATTTGCTATCCTATGCAATGCATGTTCTCTGTTGAACTGCATTTGAAACTTTTTGCGATGCAATTTCTCTACTAAAACACATTTGCTGCTTTTTTTTACCGCATGTGCTTTGTTGAGCCACATTTAAATATTTTTGAGTCACATTCACTCTGCTATAGCACATTTCTACTATCTGAAACACATTCATTTTCTTGCGCCACATTTGACATTTTTTGCAATGCAATCACTCTATTAAGTTGCATTCATCATTTTTGGAGACGCATCTACCTGGTCTGAACCGCATTCACTTTACAGAACACCGTAATTGATTTTTTGAATCGTATTTGTCATTTGGAAAACTGCATTCGCTAAAACTGTGACATATTTGACAAACTGAAATGCAATCAAAACCTGGAACGATGCATTGCCTAACAAAAATTAAAACACTATTGCAAACCAAAACCTAAGAGAAAACTTGTCCAATCTATCATCAAAAATCTTTTTCTAGCAGTCTCTATCAAAAACCAGAAAGAAAATTGCTCAAATTCTTCATCATTTGACATCTTTAGCTTGCATTTACCCATAGGTTTATTTTAGTTGCATCCTTTAGTTCCATCATTTTCATTTTTAGTCATAAACTAGTCCATAGGTCCTCACTTCATTTGCAGATTTTGTATTAGGAAACCTTACCAATACTTTGCAAAATTATTGCCTTCAAGAGTAGGTGGTCATTAGACTTAGTCATCATCATTTCCTTTAGTCATTGTGATTTTTGTGAGACTTTCCAACTCAAAAGTCTAGTTAGGAAACCTCACTTTGTCATTTTGTCCTCTAGTCACATTAACAAATCCTTTGACTACCCAAATTGAGACATAGATTAAGCTTAGAGTGGTTGAGTAACCTTCCTCCAAATCACTTAGACCTTGCATTTGCATACCTTAGAAACATTCAAATCATTTTAGTCATTTTAGTCCTCATTTTGCATACATTATTCCCAAAAATCCAAAAACAACAAAAAAATAGTGCCATACTTTTCATAATAGTCCTCATTGTCCTTTGGCATGTCATTTCCTTTAGGCAACATTGTCATTGTCATCCCTTGCATTTGTATCCCTTATTATCAAAAATCCAAAAAATAGTTTTCATTTGTCATCCTATGCATTTGCATCCCTTATTAAAAAATCTCAAAAACATAGTGTCATTTAGTTGTCATTTTCATCCTCCTCCTAATTTGAGCAACTCCTTATATGGTTGAGACTAGGCTTCAAAGAAAAAGAATACAAATGGATAATTTTGGACAAGGAAACAACACTTATTTCTTTTCCAATGACATGAATCAAAATATGAACCAAGACACATCCTTTATCAATTGTTTCAGTGAAATGAACATACCACCTTCATCACGAAAAACCTTTGAATCATTCATGCATAGAGACAAACATGGACATGTGTTTATGGAAGACTTAGAAGCTGCAGCGTAAAATCATGACGTACCCTCCTTTGTAGAAGGCTTAGTCTTACATGACCCACAAAGATATTTATCCATGCTCTTGGATCAAGGGGTTAAATTACCACGTGGCTTTGACATTAACACTTTGAGACTGGCCTCTCCTGATCACAATACCAACAACAACAACAATACAAACAACATGCCCAACACTAGTCAACCTCAAAACAATACAGACAATGCTTTCGTTGGTGCCACCTCACAAATTTCCACAAGCACTATTAATTCTACCTTCAATGACACCTCCAATCAAAACAATTCCAATACAATCAATGTAACATCCATTGGAGGAACACCAACTATGTCACAAGTCGTGTCACAATCAATGCCAACAATGTCAACAACATCCTCACAATCAGTTGGAGCTACCTTTGGATCCTCATCAATGGGGGAAAATTCTTCAAATCCTCTATTTGGAGCTTCATCTAGTGTCATGGGTGCATCATCATCAAATCCTTTCATTGGTATCTCATTCAATCCTTTCAAAGGAAGTAAATGATGTATCTTTATTCGAGGACTGCAACCAAACATTAATATGTCATCACAACTTAATACAAATACTTCCCAAGGGAAAAACACAAACATTCCCCATGGACAATTCCAACAATTTGGACATGGCAATTAGAATACACAGTATATGACCTCATTTGGACACCAAAATATTCATCGTCAACATATCCCACAAATTTCAACTCAAATGGTTGGAGGGCACATTCCTACACATGCATCACATATCCACACTCATCAACATGTACCTAATAAAAACTTTCAATATCAACAACATTCAAATCCAAACATTTCATACATCTCACAACAACACATCCCACAAAAAGCCACCAACATCTCTTCACAAAAAATGGGGACCCATGGGATACCTATCACTCCAATGTGTGATGCAACAAACAATCCTATAATTGATTCCTTGACAACTCAAGTGGCTCACTTGCAAAAGACCATAGATACTATGCAAATGTCCAACAAAAAGTCACACATGTCTTATGTCCTATGCCCATATCCTTTTGACATGAGTCTATACATGCCACCATTTCCTCTTGGGTATCTGGCACCAAACTTCACCAAGTATAAGGGCAAGAAAAATCCTATTGAACACATTCAAGAATTCATGACCAATTACATGGACATTGCCTATGAACATACTTACTTGATGAGACTCTTCTCCAAGAGTCTTAGAAGATCCACACTTGAATGGTTCTCCACTTTAAAGGGAATAAAAATATGAGACAAACTTGCAGACAAATTTGTGAAAAATTATGTGTATAACATTGACACAGACACCTCCATCACTAGCTTATGCACGCTTACACAAGAAGACACTAGTGAAACTTTTATCCCATTCTTCCAAAGATGGAGCAGCCTAGCAAGACGTTTCCATATTGACATACCTGAGAAAGAAAAGGTCGACATGTTTGTTCAGACTCTCCTAGGACCATTGAAATATGGATTGCAAGTTCATTATTGCAGAACTTTCACAAACCTAGTCAAAAGGGTGTCCAACTTGAGAAGGCCCTCATTGCTAAAGGAGAATTAAAATATGGCCCTAAGAACACAAACACAAACCCACCTTCATACAAGAGTAAATACTGGGTCAAGAATAAACACATTACCAATGATGGTGTTGTTGACGCTAAGATGGAAAACACAATGGGTCCAGTACTTACCCTTAAAGGAGCTCAACCACAAAAAAAACCAGCAACAACACTGACACCCCTCACCAATGTCATTCCAAATAACCAAAATGGTCAAAAAAGTCAAAGTCAAGGACAACCTTGCCAGCCAAGGCAATTCCTAAAAAGACGTGAGTACACTTCCTCGAGGGAACCAATAGAAGACATGCTTAAAAAGCTCCTTCAAAATAGTCTCATCACACTAGAGGACCCTAAGCCATATGACCTAGGACAATTTAAACCATCATGGTGGGATGACAAAGCTTTCTATGATTACCATTGGACTAAAGGGCATAAGACCTCCTCTTGTTGGAAACTAAGAAATATTATACATGACCTCATTGAAAATTGCACAATTGAATTGGGTGGGCCACAATTTGCATCAAATGCACACCATACTATTCACAAGAACCCACTATAAGACCATGGTTCAAATAACCCCTCAATTTCAAGTCCTAAGACAAATAACAACCATGCCAACTATACCCGCATCACATTTGATTACTTAGGAGGAACTATTATTAACCACATCTAAACCGATGATGAATATGTCAATACCATCACTATCAAAAGAGCACCCGAATGTAATTCCACTACTCGAAGCAGAAAAATCACCATAGCTGGTCCTCCTTAGCAGCAAAAAATCACAATACCCGGTCCATCCACAAAACAATCATAATCAATCCCAACTGCAAAGCAGTCGCAACCTAAGATTCAGTTTAACCTTATTGATCAACTAAGCAAAACCCCTACACAAATTTCCATACTCGAGTTGCTTCGCATTTCTCCTATGCATAAGGCTATACTTGAAAAAACCTTGCAAGAGTCCTCTATCCCTCAAGATATTGATGTCAACCAGTTTGAAGCCATGGTGGGATACCTCACTACACCCCATCATGTAACATTTTCATACCAAGATTATTCATCACCAAAGTCCAACCATAACAACACATTACACATTGAAGTTTTCATCCATAAGCATAAGGTCAGACAAGTTTTAGTAGATGGTGGAGCAGGACTGAACATATGTTCCTTAAAACTGGTTAAGGCTCTAGGCTTTTCTGATGCTTGCCTAGATGCAACAAAGAGCATAGTTATAAAGGAATATGATGATAAAGAATGTTCCTCTCAAGGTGTTATCACCCTTCCTATCAGAGTTGGTCCAATCATTGTAGACACAACTTGCCAAGTCCTAGATCATGAATTTCCTTATAACATCTTGCTTGGTTGACCTTGGATTCATGCCCTCAAAGTCGTTACATCCACCTACCACCAATGCCTAAAGTTTCCCTTTGATGGCATAGAAATCACCATATATGGAGACCCCGGTCCCTTTTAGTATTGCACCAATCTAAGGGGTATTTCAGAACATCAAGTGCCCATCAACTAAGAAGCTCGTAGGTCATCTTCTTCCAAATTCATTAACCTATCCACACTCACATCGTCATCCACGTCCATTCCTTCCACATCTTCTGCCATGCCATCACCCTCCTTGCCTCCTAAGGCTGAGTCCAATGTCAAGATCTAGGACCTAGGCTACGGAGAATTCAAACTAAATACAACATATTGCATCACAAAAATACCCAAGTCTCCTAAGGTCTATGGTCGGCTTTGTTTCAGAATGGAACCTAAAGAAACTTTTTAAGTTCCACCGACAACAATTTTCATAGAATGGGGAGACATGAATAACAATGACATTGAATATATATCAGGATGGATTTACAAAGAAATGGAAAAATTCCCTCCCTTACTAGTTCATATATACGACAAAGGCTATGACATGATAAGGAAAAAGGCTATGATGGAATTAATGGCCTTGGCAGAAATAAGACTGGAAGGTGTGAACCAATCATGCGTCCCCGTAGACCAAAAATTCTTGGGCTAGGGTTTGGACTACCCAAAAATGACGATCAACGTACCAATGGAATTTTGAGTGAGAGTGTGAATGCTTCAGAAGGTGTTGAGACTATTGAGGAATCCCTTATTGAAACCGACTCCCATGAGTGGGAATTTAGCTCCCAATGATCCCTAAGTGACTATTGCCTTGATGAATTGTTCCTTGAACCTGGAGAACTTACTGTTGAACAAAGATTTTGGAAAACATTTAAAATTGATCCAACATCAAATAATGACAATCCTAAGATCCCAAAGAAACAAGAAAACTCGGATAGACTCTTTTTCCCAAGGAATAATGAAAAACCCGAATCATCTTCCAGTTCTATTGGCCATAACCCTGACATATTTTCCCAACCATTTAACAATAACAACCATCATTTGGATTCATCTGAATTGCCACATGACACTATTGGCCCCAATGATGGTCCTTTTCTCCCTTATTTTGACAATGAGTATTAATCAAGTGAAGGAGAATATTGGATAGTCTGATTGGGAATTAGATGACGAAAAATTCATTTTCAATGTCTCTGAATCTGTCAGCATGCTTTCTGCATCCTCCCTAAAAATTCACCAATACTGATGATGGTGTCTCCTTAGTCTACCCACAACTAATTGATTGGGATCAACAAGGCCTACCAGTTATGGATATATTTCATAATGATGAGGCCATTGCAAAATTCATGGGACTACATGAGGGCATACCAAGTGGAGATCACAAGGTTGGATTTTCCATTGACTTAGATTGTGAAATTTACTTTGGAAAGACTGCTCCATCCTCTAATCAAAAAATTAAAAATTAAAAAGAAAACAAAAAATGACACGTCTTTAGGTGAAAACCAAAAGGCACCTTCTAACGATAAAAAAGTAAAAATAAAGGACGTATCTATGGGTGAAAACCTCTCTGAGGTGCACAAAGGTGGAGGAATGGAATTTCTTCCCATGACTGAAGAAAAATTGGCAATGCTCATAGAGGACACCATGGAAGTCAACGTATGTACAACAGAAGATCCCAAAATTGTCCTCTTTGCGACATCCTTGACAGAAGAAGAGAAACCTGAATTCCATAGATTTTTTTCAGAGCGTAAGATTAATTTTGCATGGTCATATGCTGATACTCCTAGGTTGGATCTAGAATTGGTCTTACACCATTTTCCACTACTTCTTAATGCCAAGCCAGTAAAATAGAAGTTGCGTAAAATGCATCCTTAGATCGCCTTGTTAGTCAAGGTCGAACTCAAGAAATTGCTAGATGTGGGATTCATATGGTCTATCGACTATGTTGAATGGATATCCAATCTTGTACTAGTCACAAAGCCAAATGGTTAGATCTGCATCTGCATAGATTTTAGAGACTTGAACAAAGCATTTCCAAAGGATGACTTTCCATTTCCAAACATAGATATCATAGTTGACCTCACGGCAGGATACGAGATGTTGTCCCTCATGGACGGTTTCTCGGGTTATAATCAAATCTTTATTGCCCCTGAAGATCAGCACAAAATGACATTTACATGTCCTTGGGGTACATACTATTGGAACGTCATGCCTTTTGGTCTCAAGAACGCAGGCACCACGTATCAAAGAGCTATGTCAACCATATTTCATGGCATGATGCACAAGATAATGGAGGATTACGTGGATGACCTCTTGGAAAAATATTTGACACGAAAAGATCATTTGAGTGTGTTAGAAAAAATCTTCAAGAGACTGGAAGAGTACAAAGTCTTCCTAAATCCCAAGAAATGTGTCTTCGGTGTGACATCAGGGAAGCTTTTGGGATACATAGTTTCTCAAAGGGGCATTGATGTTGATCTTTCCAAAGTGAAATCCATATTAGACATGCCTCCTCCAAAAGGAATAAGTGAACTCCAAACATTGCAAGGTAGGTTGCAATCTATTTGATGCTTCATAACACAATTGGTTGACAAGTGTCAACCATTTCAGTATCTTCTGTGCAAGGGTATCCCCTTTGTGTGGACAGATAAATGTCAACTGGCCTTCCAACTAATAAAGGATTATCTATTATCACCACCTGTTTTAATGCCACCTATTGAAGGGAAACCTTTGATTCTATATATTTCTGCAACAACTTCAGCACAGGGGGAATTATTGGCACAAAATTACCATGATGAGAAGGAAAGGGCCATATATTACATCAGTCAGACATTGGTCAGATATGAGTTAAATTACACAACCATTGAACGTGCTTTTTACTAGCAATTGTCTTCGCAGCTCAGAAGCTAAGACACTACATGTTGAATCACATGACACATTTGGTGGAAAACATTGATCCCTTGAAATATCTCTTGAGTCATGTAGCATTAACAGGTCGTTTGGAAAAATTGGTCATGATTTTGAGTGAGTACGACATCCAATATGTAGAAAGAAAGGCTATAAAGGGACAAGTGATAGCAAACCAATTGACAGATGCACCTATACAAAAAGATCACCCATTGGTAGTGGATTTTTTGGATGAGTCCATATTTCATACAGAACCTAAGTCACCTTGGAGGCTATACTTTGATGGGTCTCATACTAGTCATGGCTCAAGAGCAGGAATATTGTTTATCATGCCACAAGGGGACTCCATTTCTAAGTCATTTTGCATTTCTTTTCCATGTACAAATAATGTTGCAGAATACGAGGCACTTGTTATGGGACTCAGAATGGCCATAAAATGGAAAATCAAGACACTTCATGTGTATGGAAATTCTCAGCTAGTCATCAACCAAGTTAATGACGACTATGACACCAAGGATGAGAAATTAATGACTTATAATGAATGGTTGATAGCTTTCAAACATATTTCCACATGTTGAATTTTGAGCAAGTTTTGAGGGCACAAAACAAGGCACTAGACGCAATGGCTAAGATTGGCTCTCTCCTAGACATTCCAAGTAATATGCCTTAGTTTGAGTTCTTGGTAGAACAAATTTTGGTTCCTGCATATGGCATTCCAAAATTAGAGATGGTTTGCAAGCTTGTCGGTCCCAATTCTCCATGGTGTCAAGACATTTATGGCTATCTCAAGTCCCAAACCCTTCCCCCGAACCTCTCCAACAACCAATGAAATTCCTTCATCCACAAAGCTTCCTGATACACCATCATCAGCAACACCCTATACTATCAAAGCTTCAAAAATACCCTTCTTCGATGTCTCGACACTGATGAAGCATGAATGACCTTACACAAGGTACTTGAGGGTATATGCGGGTCTCATTCGAGTGGTCCTACTTTAGCCAAGAAGATAATGAGACTTGGGTATTACTGGCTGACTATAGAAAAAGATGCACTTGAGTTTTTCAGGACATGTCGCCAATGTCAGATACATAGTGATTTGATTCATGCACCAATGTAGGAGCTTCGGCTGATTACTTCTCCATGGCCCTTCGCATAATGGGGACTCAACCTCGTGGGAAAAATCCATCCTACTTCTTCCAATGGCCACAAATTCATTATCACCACCACTAAGTACTTTACTAAGTGGATTGAGGCCATTCCCCTTACATACATAACTAGTAAAAAAAATTCCAAATTCATCCTCAACTACATCATTTTTCAGTATGGTGTACCCCAATCCATCATCACTGACAACAAGATTCCTTTCAAAAACCAAGATGTATGTGATTTATGTGAGTGATTCCACATCCAACACGATTTATCCACACCCTATTACCCACAAGGAAATAGTCAAGTTGAGGCGTCCAATAAAACCATCATCAAAATCCTTAAGAATATAGTCAATGACACTGGCCATGACTGGCACATCCAACTTAACCTTGCTCTGTGGGCTTACCACACTAGCATCCACACACCCACATGAGCCACGCCATTTGCCTTAGTTTTCAGAATCCAAGCTATCTTACCCATCGAGGTTGAAATTCCATCCTTATGAGTCTCCCTGAAGGGTCTAATTGATGATGAGGAGTATAGACAGTCATGACTACATGAATTTGAAATGCTAGAGGAACATTGACACAATGCCTTGAATCATTTGCAACCATATCAGAATTGGCTATGTCACAATTACAACAAAAGACTCATGGTCAAGAAATTTGACATTGGTGACTTGGTCCTCATGCAAAATCCCAAAAATCAATCTAACAGAGAAAAACCTAGAAATTTTGAGCCCGATTGGCTAGGTTCATACATCATCATGTCCTCTTTTGGTTATGGAGTATATCAGCTAGCTATTCCAGATGGTGAACAATTGACAGAGCCTATAAACAATCTACATCTTCGAAAGTTCTATGCATAGCATAAGAAAGTCTGGTCGAAAACCTTAAAAATACAAAAAAATATGAAAAATATAAAAAATCGTTACTTTGATGAAAACCTAGCAAAAAGGTGTCTTGGTGACACTAAAAAAATGAAAAAAATGACAAAAATAGTAAAGAGAAATAATTCGTCCAAAAGTGAAAACCTGGAAAATAGGTGCTTTGGATAAGTACCATGGTGAAAACCTAGAAAATAGGCGCCATGCATAGCTGGTCTTTGCTCTGCCATCTATTGTCACTCTATCTACCTTAGTCCATAATAAACACCTAATTTTTTGACACCACATCGCAAGACCCCGCCATTCCTTCATGGCTGACAATGGTTGACATCAAGTCCTGCATACCATCCATCTGTCACCCCAAGCACATCCTTTATGCATCTTTCAAACTTGATTAGTCTAGGACCTGACTAGGGGCATTCCTTTATCACTTCACTATAGTGGGTATCGCACATGGTCCTGTCACTCGAAAATGTATTGAAAAAAAACCTAAAACTCATAAAATGTCCTAAAAAAAAGACCTAAAAATCATTAAATGTCTTGAAAAAATACCTAAAAATCGTAAATTTTCTTGAAAAAAGACCTAAAAATTGAAAAATGTCTTGAAGAAATCCAAAAACATCAAAATATCTCAAAAACAAAAAAAAAAAGTCGTATTTTGTCAAGTCAGTCATGTCAGTCAAGTCTTCGTCATTTGTCGAACTACATTGTCTCTGCACATTTTCTACGTAGGCAAGGCTCATCTTTGGGCCCCCGAGACATTGGGTCAGTCCTTTTAGGTTTGTAAAAATAAAAATCATGACTCAATCTTTGGTCATCATGACAAATTCATTAGTTGTGTCAAACTGCAAGGTCTCTAAGTGTATGATGTATGCAAGGTCATCTGTCGATGAGCCCCCAAGGCCAAACTAGGTCATTCCATTAGGGTTCATGACACTACACTGGCGCACATGTCAAAAATATTCAAGTCAAACAACTCATTCCAAAATAAACAAACTCTTAAACCAAACTCTGACAATTATTTAATCAACATGTCAGTCACATCAGCTTGTTGACATCGACATATAGTCAATTTCATCAAAGCAAGTCAACTTTTGCAACAAAAGTCAAACTCGGTCAAAACAAATCAACTTGTCACAACTAGTCAACCAGCCAACTCTTGGTCATTCTTCAGATGCATCCTTCTGAAGAACAACCTCTATCATTTATGCCTTAGGATGTGTCTTTCCTAGGTATTGTCATTATCATTTGGCATTTTGGGGGATCCTCTCGACATTTGAGGATTGATCCTCTTGACATCAAAATTATTTAGGATGTGTCCTTCCTGAATTTGGCAAACTCTAACATTCAACACCTTGAGATCGTCAAAACATGACATCTTTGGCATTCGACACTGTCAAACCCGACATCTTGACATTTAGACACACTTGGAAAACACTTGGTAAACATTATATTGGCATTGGTCCTTGGGTTTCTCATCAAGATCCTAGTTTCTCAACGATGTCCTAACAACAAGATTTAGAGAAGTAGCAACATATTATGATGATTGGTTTGTCTTGTCTTTTTCAAGCAGTGATGTTGCTAGTTCCTCAAGGATGTCTTGGTAACAAGATTTAGAGGAGCAACAACATTTTATGACTTGTCTTTCTTGTTTGTCTTATGCTTGTGGTTGGTTGTGACAAAAAGACTAGGGAAATTGCGCTCTTAGTATGAGTCAGGATCATCCTTGTCTGTGACTGCTTGTCTTATGTGATGGTATGACCTTGCACATCTTGATCTATGTCATATCATGGTGTTTGTTGGTCATTAGAATAATATGCCCAATGATGATTAAGAGCAATAATTGTTAAGTCCTGTGGTAACATGTTGAAGGATTTGGTCTTCGCACTAACATTCATCTCCTTCTATCTCGTTGTCTCATCCATCTCATGATAATATCTTGTGACATACAAAAACATAAGTGCATACATGATCATATAGGCATTTCATTGGGTTTTACATATTACATGTAGATGCATACATCATCCATATCATTAAAATACATATATCACATCATAATATTGCATTGTCCATACATATATAGTCATGCATTAACACATCCATAATCGTAAACATGGAATCCATCACAATTATACATTAGGCATTCATATAATCATTATGAGGCATCCATGTCATAATCATTACAACATAAAACATTATAATCAAAACATTATGCATATCATCATCATCATCATATAAGCATTATCCATAGAATCATCATGGAACATAAGCATAAATAACCATCACATTATCATGACACCTCATCATAAGTAGAAATCATAAATGCATACATGGCATAGCATATAAAAGACATCATAAGAATCATAAATACATAAATCATATAGGCATCATATGGTCATCACAATAATCATCACATAAGAATACATCATAAACATAGTCAACACAAAATGCATCATCACATATCATAAAGCATATAGGCTACATCAAAACAACATCGAATATATAATCTGAAAAATATATAATGTCATAGGATAGAGTCATAAGATATGCCAAAAATAGAGCTCGTGGGCTCGATAGTCAACATATAAAGTGTCATAACAATGAATGTTTGAAACATGCTAATGCCCTATGCTATGCTCTCCTCATCCCCTCGAGGAGAAGACCTAGGTGATCGATGCTCTATGAGTGGAACTAATGCCATCATCATCACTGTTTCTTGTGTCTAAGAGGCCAATGGATCTGTAACCAGAGGATGATTGTGCACTGAATTGTGACTTGACCCAGTGGAACCATGGTTGTGGCTGGACTTGTGCCCTAAAGAGTGCCTATAGGAATGGTGAGACCTATTCCCTGATGTGTACCCTGACAAGGAGGAACCACCCACACTTCTCTAGCTACGACTACTGTGGGACCTACTGCTGCACCTAATCCTGAACCTGTCCTATTGCATGAGTGAGATAACTTAGGCTCCCTCTGATCAGTTGGCACTTCCCACTCATATAGCATCTGATACTAACCCCTGCTCTCACTAACTTTGGCCAACTCCCTCGCCACATCCCCGACTGGCCCGACACACAACTCTGCAAATCCTGAACACTAGCCACATCTCTCTCCCTCCTGCCTCACTACCTCCTCCTCTCTCTCCTCCTCCTCTACTACCTCAAGGATTAGTACCAAGGGCACTCTCTCCATGCGCTACCTCACCCTCCTCCGCTATCTCCCACCATCGCCTCCTCATCTTCATCTCCCACCATCTCCACCATCGTCTATGTCTCCTCCATCATCTCCTCCACCTCTCCCTCTCCTTCTCCCTCCATCCCCCATGACCTTTGGCTCTATCCCTGCCTACCTTGCCACCTCGTCGTACCCATGGTATCACTGTGATCCACTGGTGCTTTCCCATCAATATCTATCAATGGCACTGGGAAATGTGTCTGCCACCACAGGTCAAAATATGTTGTTGTCCCTAGATCAACAAGCCCTCCACTCCATCCCCACTATTGTGCCACTAAAATTTCTATCTGCTACTCAAAAAATGGCACTAAAATGGCAGGACCCCACATCAGCTCCCACAATGATCTAGCATACTCTACGGTACCCATAGGTATGCCCTACTACTCACCAAAATATCAAAGTACCAATTTTGGAAGGTACATGATAATGATGAGCTGGCTCTGTACAGTGCACCCAACCAAATATCTAAACTATCTACAAAAATTCAAATGATCAGCCTCATCATCTCACTGACTACAATCCTTGTATGTCCTCTAGATGAATGACACCATTGTGTCTATCCTATGTCACCACCAACCTGTCTCTCCCACCTAGGTCTATTGTAGGGCACCTGTATAATAATACATGTACAACATACCATCTGCTAACTATGGCCTCTAAATTGGCGGATGGAAGACAACAACATGCTCCCAAGCCCAAATCATAAGAAGTGTCGTGTCGTAGCTGATGCTCTGTGCTCCCCTGTAGGTAACCTCATGAAGTTGATGATAAGGCAAGGTCCCCATGCATATGTAGTCTTGTCTCGTCGCATCCTCACCAACATATCGCCTTAGCCAATAAGGAATCCATGTCCCCGCCAGTCTGGTATCAACACTCCTACAATAAGTGTCGCTAACATGGCATCAAACTGAGGGTAGTGCTCCACCACAAACTCCCAACAAATCTCATACCCCTTGATCCCTAGCCCTGCATCGGTCTTGTCCTCATAGTATGTGGTAAATGTCTAGTGTCCCTAGTGTGGATCATACATGACTCGCTACCCTCAAATCAGCAGACGTAGGATCTGGTACATGTCCTCGAGAGTCACTATAGCCTCTCCTGTCAGAAAATGAAAGGAACATGTCTCTGAATGCCATCTGTTGCAAAGTGTGGTCAATAGTCAAACCCTATTTTCCTAGAAAATGGGAATATAGGCGACATAGTATAGTCCAAGTTGCATCAGTCGACGTCACTCCCTATCTCAAAGCTGGTCTCAGAACCCATATGTTGATGGTCTGCTCTCCCATGCATAGATCAATGCTAACTATCTCTGCATAGACATAAGCAAGCATTAGCACATTATTGCAAATAATCCATATTGCCTAGCTACTTAGAACTATTTTAAAATTTGAGCCTCAACAAGTCATCCTTGGTCAAAGTCATATGTGTCGTGTTGACTTCATTTGCATCACACTTAGGCAGTTGCGTCATTCCATACTTCAATTACATCTCAATCTGATGTTTGCATTGTTTTCACTTGCGTTTGTGTTTTGACATGGCACTTGCGTCACGATTCTTGTCAAATGCGTCGCCTGAATGCGTGAATGCCTCACAGTCTTTCAAATGCGCCATTATGCCTGTCATTTGCGGTGCGACCTGGAAAATGCGTCTTAGTTTCCCACAAATGCATTACACTTCATGGACCTATCCTACAAACGCACTGTATTTGCATCATGATACATCAAATTTGTTGAACGCAAACATGAATGTCGCTTACGCACATGCATATGTATCACAACACACTTGTTCATCTACCCTCAAACCCTAGAAATATGTGAAAAATGACAAAATGACAAAGTGGGTTCGAGCTACTCACTGGAAGGTTTGTTCCCTCTAGCCATCTGTATGTCCAAATGATCTCCCCATGGTGCTTGATCACTGGAATCACCATCCTCATGTTTGCTCTTCTTACTCTGGGCTCTCCAAATTTACTATTGAAAATGTGAAAATGAGTTGACTTTTACCCCAACTTTCAATCTATTTATAGGGTTAAAGTGGTATTTTCAAACTTTTTATTACTAGCAGCTCATTTGACCAACTTTGAACACCTCCAAGGCTACCTTAAACTCCTCGAAATCTAAAACCATCTGCGCCATTGTATTTCTGGTCATCAAATTGGCTTATCAGGACACTTTCCAAATTTTTCTGTCGTTGGGGAAAATTTTGAAATTTTTCCTAAGGTGGCATAGCTACTTCGTACCTTCACTAAGGCATGTTTCTGACTGAATTTATCTTTGTCACAATGCGATAGGCTGCATTATGACAAAGAGGGGAAAAATGTAGACACATAAAAATGACCTAGGCCTGCAAACTCTATTGTCACCATATTTCTTCTTGACATAATTGAAATTTTTATGTCCTTGGTCCACTTTCGATTATTAATTAAATAATTCATAATTATTTAATTAATTCATGTCTTTATTCCTCTTGATTATTTAAATAAATAAATTTTATTTATTTATTTAAATGTCACTAATTGTCTAAAGTCTTTCCATAATTAAATAAATTTCATAAAATTTATTTAATTATCCTTGTCCCTTAATTCTTCCTGATTATTTAAATAAGTAAATTTTATTTATTTATTTAAATGCGTCATTCATGTCTAATGTCTTCTCATAATTAAATAAATTTCTTAATTTATTTAATTATTGGTTACCTTCTCCATTTCATTCCTAATTAAATAATTATCCCTAATTATTTAATTGTCTTATTTGACTTTTCCCTAAATTTAAATAAAATCATTTATTTAAATTGTCCCACTTTCTAATTTCTCTCCAAGTAAATAATTTAATTTAATTATCTACTGTCACATGGTCCCACCCCTTTTGAATTAAATTAATTTTTAATTCAAAATAATCTTTTTCCTCCAAAAATCAAGTAATTTCTATTATTATTTGATTTTCCAGCCACCTCTTTTTATGTGCCAATCTTATCTCCTTGTCAGATGCATTCTTGTCCCTTGATTTGATTTTCTCAAATTGATCTTGTCCACTCATTTCAAATTTGACTTAATGTTGCCCTAACCCTAATTGTGGGTTGTCAAATTGAATCTTGTCCATTGATTCTAGGGCACTTGTTAATCTTCAATCTTGGCCATTCATCGAAAACTACATTTTCTATAAAATGGTAATTTTGTTCTCATTTTGTCACCTCATGCTATCTAGATCTCTTGCAATCTTGTCATTTTAGCTCTTGTTTTAGGCATACTTCATCTCATTTGGCATTTTGGCATACTTTAGTCATAGTTTTAGTTGCTTACTAATTTCATAGTTGCATAGTATTGCATTTCATATCAAATCCTTCAACATTTTGCTTTGGTCTTGGCATAGTCATAGATTGCTCACTCAAAATCTGAGGGAAAACTTCATATTTCAGCAAATAGAGATGGTGTAATGGAGGTCAATCATGGAGGTTGAAGACTTAAGGTGATATCTTTCTCGTTTTCATGTTATTTCCTCCTTTGTGCTTCATTATTACTTTGGGTTTTTTATTTATTTAGCTATTAATATGCTACCCTAAGAATTTCCCATAGTTACACTAGTTACTTCGATTGAGAGTCATCCTATTCACACACCTTCCTAGCTCAATTTGTTAAGACCATACATATTCTATGCATAGGAAATTTCCTCCATTGGGTAATCTTTAACCACAGGAACAACCTATTACCTCTATGTTTAACTATCTCATCTACTGAGTAAATAATTCAAGTAACTCTTACTTACCAATTAACCATATGGAATAGCATAATGCCATATCATTAAATGACTCTAGTACCAAAGGTACAATTTCAACAATAAAAGTCTCCAATCAAGGCTTTATCTTAACATTAAATGGTTCCCTTCAAAAGTATAAACTTAACAATAAAAGATTTCAAATTCAAAGTATAACCATCAACAATAAATGACTTCAATCAAAGTATAATCTCATCAATAAAAGACTCACTCAAAAGTATGGTCTCAACAATAAAATGACTCCAAATGAAAGTATATTCAACAATCAAATCATCAAGTAGATTGTATAGGTTAAACCCGAATTATTTTCCTCAATCAATAATCTCATAGACAACCCTACAAAATAGGTTATTCCTAACCTAGGGTTTCCAACAAGGTAATGTAATGATCAAGAGATCACAAAAAAATCATAAAACTTTTACATTCACCAATAGTCAAATATTCACATATTCACAATGTTCTCTATATGTGTATAATATCTGAAGGATATTATCAACTTGCGAGGATTTGGTGCTTCTACATTCATAGTCCTCTTCAAAATATGGTTCAAATATAAATTATCTACAAGGTTCTCAACCTATCAATGATGATATGCCTATTATGTCATTATTCACATGGTGTTACTATCCACATTAAATACAAGGCTTCAACTAACTTCATGGGCTATCAATTCAAGATATCACCTAAATGTAATGATATTATAGTCTACTTGGCTAACTATAATTTTCAATAACCATTCCAATACATAGAATATATACATATATAAGTTTAAATGCATCCCAACCAAAAGGTTCCATGAAAACAAGAATTCGTGAAGAAACAAACAAGCTAAACCAAGCAATATTTCTAACTTATAATAGAGAATAAAGTAGAGAACTAGCATGTTTGTAACCAGATAGCTCCAATTAATATAACAGGCTTCCTAGCGCAACCTCCACCAAATAGTTTGTAAATCCTTCCCTTGACTAAATCCCACAAAGAAATCTCTCTAAACCCTCATTAATCTCACACTAAAAACCTCTCAACCTTAATATTGTAGCAGAGTAACACTCAAAAAATCAAAAAATTAGAATGCAAGAATGCGTCCACAAATGAATTTAATGGATCCTCTATTTATACAAAAAGATCAACAACTAAAGGCTAGAAACAGGGTAACAAAATTGACACTTCTCAGCTCAAAAAGTTCAACTCAGTAAAAACAATAAAAGGTGGTAGCTTGAAACAATGTACATAAAACACATACTCAGCTAAGAGAATGAGTCAACCCTTCAATCTGGACAACAAGAATGATAAGTAGAAATGCAAGGTGATGGTCTCCTACAGATCAATTTATTTCGCTAGTCATATTTGACCAATTCATATATTTCTCATTGCTTCACATTTATAATTTATATTGTAGGTTAGGACTTCTACTTGGTTCATGCTTTTCTCAGTTTGGCGCCACCAAAACACCATGTGTCCTATTCCTTTGGTTTGCTTTAAGCTCCAAGAATAAGTCAAAGTTTAATTCATGCATTCCATATTAGCATTACTTCCAATATTTCCTTTCTCAACAAATACTTTCACGTATTTCTTTGGCTTTTATTTCCTATGTGTAATATCGCGCTACATTCTTAATGAACATGTTATTCATTTACTATCTTCCTAAAGTCTTATGCACTTTACTTTTAATATATATGAAATTTTTTCCATAAATTCCATGCACTTTATTGAATAAACAATGCTATTATCACTTGTAATTTATAAGAAACGCTATCAACATTTTATATATCATATATATATGGTATATATAATATACATATATATATATATATATATATATATATATATATATATATATATATTAATAACATTACATGTTATTATATATATGTGTGTGTATATGTATATACATATATATATATATACAATATATAAACTCACATGATTATAGTATGCATCTTTTGATATTCGAATGCATATACATATATTCATTCATTCCATATAATGATATCGCACATGTGTAAATATATACACATTGTATCTAAGGGTTAATTTTAGGTTAGATTAGAGGTTAGCAAATCAACAAAGACGAAGAAACCCAAAGAACTATCGAGTACAAAGGAGATTATAAGCAAGACTGATTATACCTGTTCTTCAAATCTTCCATGATTACCTCCATAGCACCTCCTAGCTTGCAGCATATGATTGATGCCCTCAGATTGAGTGTGTGAGCATTTCGACTATGACATTGTCCTATGCAAGTTTTGAAGGATTTAAAATAAATGCCTATGCCTTGGCCTATGACAAAATGATTCTCAAATACTAAATAAATCTAATATTAATGCACCAAAATAATAAAATCTAAGTGTCTAATCCAAAAATGAGAGAAAAATAACATTTTATAGAAAATGTCATTTTGAATGGACGGACGAGATCGACTTTCAACAGAGACCTAAAATCAGAGGATGAGATTAAATCTGATAAACCCTAATCAGGGTTAGGGAAAAATCCTTAAACGAGTGGTTGAGATGTCATCTAAGAAGATTGAATTGGCGGTGGAGAATAAATGAGATAATTAATTTGAAAATAAAGATTTTCGAAAATCAAGAAGATAAGAGTTGGACTAAAGATCAGATTAGAAAAATCAAGAATTTGCCCGATTACTTGATTTTTGGAGGAATATTACCATTTTGAATTAATTTAATTCAAAATATGGATTTTGTGAAATAATAAATAATCGATTTTCAGATTATTTACTAAAATGAACTAACAGTTAAGAATGTGAAATCATTTTAAATAATTAACTTATTTAAAATGAGAGAAATGTTTATTTTGACAATTAAATAATTAAAGATAATTATTTAATTTAGCAGATATGATTTAATAATTAAATAAAATAATAAACTCATTTAATTATGAGAATTAGTGACATTAAATAAATAAATAATATTCATTTATTTAATAATCAGGAAGAATAAATGAATAAAGGTAATTAAATAAATTAAGAAATTTATTTAATTAGGGGAAGACTTAGACAATTAATGACGTATTGAATAAATAAATATAATTTATTTATTTAATAATCATGAAGAATAAAAGAACATGAATTAATTAAATAATTATGAATTATTTAATCAATAGTCGAATGTGGATCAAGGACATAATTAAATGTCATAATTATGCTAGGACAAAAGTGGTAAAAATAGAGCTTGCAGGCCTAGATCATTTTTAAGTGTACATTTTGCCCCTCTTTGTCATAATGTAGCATGTCACATTGTGACAAAGAAAATAAGTCAAAGCCATGCCCTAGTGATGGTATAGAGTGTCAATGCCCCCTCAGAAATTTTTTCAAATTTTGGGTCGGCGGTAGAAAAATTTGGAAAGGGTCCCAATAAGTCAATATGATAACCAAAAAAATGATGGCGCAAACAGTTTCAGATTCTGACATGTTTAAGCCAGCCAACGGGGTGATCAAAGTTGGTCAAATGAGCCTCCTGTAATAACCTAGTTGACAAATGCCATTTTGACTTTATAAATAGGTTGACAAAGGGGTAAAAGTCAATTCATTTCCATTATTCACTTTGCAAATTTTGACAGCTCAGAGCAAAAAGGACTGCAGCGAGGATGGTGATTCCAGTGACAAAGCATCGTGGTGAGATCGTGTGGACCTTCAGGAGGGCAGAGGGCTTAGAGCCAATGGTATGTACCCCTAACCCCCTTTGTAATTTTTTCGTTTTACGTGTCAAAAGTAGGATTTTAGGGCGAACAACAAATGAGCCGCGACACATATGCCTATGCATAAGCCGCATTTGACTTTGCGTTCGATGCATTTGATGCATCATGAAGCAAATGCAAGGGTAGTTTAGGGAAGGCCAAGGGTTTGCGACACATTCACCTTTTTGAGCCGCATTCAAAAATTAGAATGTCACAATCGTCATTTTGTGACGCAATCACATGTTGAAGCGACGCATTTGAATGGAACGACACAAGTGTCATATATCGTGACGCAAGTGTGCTGATGCGACACATTTGAGTGACCGGACAACGCAATTGACATGTCACAATGCATTTGAAGTACAAAACGACGCTTTCATTGTTTTGTGATGCAATTGCAGTCAACGCGACACATTTGATGTTGACATTGAGTAGGGCTGATTCTGATGCTTTTGAAATTTGAAATGTTTTTGATGATACTGACAATTGTCTGGAAGGTACTGACGCATTGTTTTGGATTTGTGCAGAGACATCTTGCACCTATATACACACGAGAGAGCAGACCAACGACCTTCCGGTTTGCTGATCAGCTAACCCCGCGGGAGCGACGATGCTTGATGTAGCTAGGTCTGTTCTATGTCGTCTATATGCTCGCTATTCAGGAAAATAGGGGACTACTGACTATGTTATGCGAGTGTTGGCATTCAAAGACATGTTTCTTTCACCTGCTGACGGGTGAGGCGACTATTACGCTTGAGGATGTCTACCACATTCTACGCATGCCGATCCGAGAGGAGCGGATCGTCTATGACCCTCACCATGGCCAGCAGAACTTCACAGCATACTATCGAGATGAGGGTGCAGGACTCGGAATCCAGGGATATGAGATCCGCTGGGAGTTTATGGCGGAGCATTATTCTCATTTTGATGCATTCTTGGCAACACTTATTGGTGGGATATTGATTCCTGACCGTCGCGGACATGGGTTCCCTATTGGCTAGGGAGATGTCTTAACTGGGATGAGACAAGACAGGATAGTGTATGCCTGAGGCCCTTGTTTATTAGGAACACTCTACCACTAGTTGCACGAGGTCGTCTACAGGAGGGAAGAGAGTATATCATGTGGCACCACACTAATGATGATTTGGGCCTGGGAGCACATAGCGATATTTTGTCCGCCGACTTAGAGACCATAGTTGGCCAAGGGGATTCCCTTTGTGTACTACTATTTTGGTGCACTATAGCAGACACAGATGGGTGAGACAGGTTGGTGGCAACATCAGATTGATATGATGGTGTCATTTATCTGGAGGTCGTATAGAGACTGCTAGCAGTGGGACGATGAGGTGGACCATCTCAGCCTATGTAGATAGTATCGATACTTGATTGGCAGGATAGTGCAGAGCCAGCTGATCATAGAGATGTATCTGTCGCAGTGTAGCCTCAGACAGTTTGGAGAGCAGTAGGGTATACCTGTAGGGACAGCCAAGTATGCTCGGTCCTCCAAAGAGGCAGCTTGGGGGCCAGCGATTCTAGTAGCATTCGACGAGCAGCAGATCGATGGGCTAGGAGCCCAACAGTGGGGATGGAGAGGTGGGATTGCAGATCCTGAGGCCATAGCTGATTATGACCTATGGTGGCAAGCACATAGACCAATGTCGCTCAAAGATCCAGATGGGCCAGCACCTATGGACAGGAGGTCAATCATACCATGTGTGCTGAGGGCCAGGAAAGGAGGCAGAGATGGTGATAGGGGTAGAGGCTAGGGGAGGGATGGAGGCAGGGGGAGAGATGGAGGTTGGGATAGAGGGCCAGATGGAGGTAGGGACAGAGGCTGGGATGGAGGAAGGGACGGAGGGCAGGGTGGGGATGATGGAGGAGACAGCCGGAGAAGGAGGAGAGATGGTCAGAGACAAGGTAGGAGGGTGCACCCACATGTGGCAAGACTAGCACTAGATGCTATCCTAGAGGTGGCCGAGGAGGGGGAGAGAAAGGAGGAGAGTTGAGGCAAGTGGGGGAGGAGGAGAGACAGGAGGAGCCATCGGTGGAGGAGGAGAGACAGGAGGAGGAGTAGTTGAGGCAGGAGGAGGAGGCTAGACAGGAGGAGGATGTAGACGTGGATGTGCCTCTGGATGAGGGAGTCAGTGGAGAGGATGCTGCAGAGGATGATGATGGTGATGATGATGCCATGGACGAGGTTGAGAGACTTCTCTGATGGAGGATGGTGGATGGAGAGGATGGGATACCATCCTCGTCGACATTACCCCAGGATGCCATGACAGACCAGAGGGTGGTGGATCTGCAGAGGAGGCTGGATGAGAGTGTGGCAAAGGTTAGGGCACTGTGGGTAGAGCTAGAGGTGGCTCGGGTAGAGTGGGATCAGGCAGTGATCTGTCAGTAGGACTCAGCTCAGTGGTGTGTCAAGTTTGCAACATTATGTACAGGGCCTTCTGGGGACATTTCTCGTGAGCTTTCTAGGGTGAGCATGAGGTATGGATAGTACATGACTCTATACGAGCAGGCAGTGCCATCTAAGTGACAAGATCCTACACTGTCACACTCAAAGACGAGGATAGGCAGTGGTTAGAGGTCAGGGAGTGGGAGCGGTAGTAGGAGCCATACCAATGCAGGAGGGTCCACCCCCTAAGGACACACATCAGGGCATAGGTCCCACCACTCACACAAGCATGCCTCAAGTCATCATTCGAGCCATAGTCATGGGTCGACCAGTTTAGGGCAGAGATCAGTATAGCGATAGCCACCAGTGGCAGATCCCTCAGCATCATAGAGTCAGGCTGTAGTGACGTCACATGTGTCTATTACTATGGAGATGATGCCATCATTAGTTGTACAGACAAAGACTACTACAGGTCCACCCATTATCTCAGAGCCAGTCACAAATCCTCAACCACCACACTCTTCACCATGAGGGGATGATGAGAGCCTCCCCTGGGGCATGTTTTCTATACTTGTTTTTACATTATGACACATTATGTATAGACCATTGAGCCTGCGAGCTCCATTTTTGGGATAACTGTTGACTCTATCCTATGACATTGTATATTTTTGAGATGATATTAAATGATGATGTAGTTTTGATGTGGCCTACATGTGTGTTATGTGATGTTATTTGATTTATGCATTATGATATATGTGATGTGATGCCTTATGTATGATGTTGATTTATGATAGATGATGGTATTATGTATGTTCTATGATGCTTATTTATGATGCCATGATGATGCAATGCTTATTTATCTGTTATGTCAATTTTGTGATGATGGTGATAATGATATGCATAATGTATTTACTTAAATGGATGTCATGTTTATGCAAATGTGAATGCGATATGCAATGAAATGTTATATGATTTAATGCTATGGATGATGTATGTATGGACCTAATGCAATGTTTTATATGATCATATATGCACTTATGTTTTTGTATGTCATAGGATATCATCATGAGATGGATGAGAGAAGATGACCAGACTGATGAGATAAGATGACCAGACCGAAGGAGATGCATGTTAGTTCCTAGACCAAATCCTTCAAAACCTTACCATAGGACTTTAATATTTATTGCTCTTAATCCTCATTGGGTAGACTGTTGTAATGGCCAACAAACACCATGATATGACATAGATCAAGGTGTGCAAGGTCATACCATCACATAAGACAAGCATTCATAGACAAGGATGATCAAGACTCATACTAAGAGCATAATTGCCCCAGTCTTTTTGTCATAATCAACCACAAGCAGAAAAAGACAAGGACAACTCATGAAACATCATTGCTTCTCTAAATCTTGTTTCCAGCACATCCTTGAGAAACTAGCAAAATGGTTACCAAAGTATAAAATAGAGCCCTTATCATGATACGTCATTGTTTTTCTAAATCCCAGAATCAGGACCTCGCTGAGAAACTAGTAATCATGCATGTCAATCATCATGATACGTCGCTGCTTCTCTAAATCCTATTATTGGGATCTCGCTGAAAAACTAATAACATGATAAAAATCCAAAAGACAAGTTCCAAGTGTTTGCCAAGTGCATCTAGATATCCATTGTTCTGATGTCAAGATGTCAAGTTTGATGATGTCAAGATGTTGGGGTGTCAAAGTTTTGACAATGCCAAGATGACGAATGTCGAAGATTGTCAAATTCAGGAAGGACACATCTTGAATAATGCTGATGTTGAGAGGATTGATCCCTAAATGTCAAAAGGGATCCCTTGAAAATGATGACAATTCCTAGGAAGGACACATCCTAAGGCATAAATGACAGAGTTTGTTCTTCAGAAGGACATATATGAAGAATACTGACGTTAAGAGGAGTGATCCTTAGATGTCAAGAGGATCCCTCAAAATGACGAATGACAGTGACGATGCCTAGGAAGGACACATCCTAAGGCGTGAATGACAAAGGCTATTTTGTAGGACACATCTGCAAGGTAACCAAGAGTTGATAGTTTGACTGGTTATGATAATGAAACTTCCTTTGACCAAGTTTTGACCGAAGTTTGGGCTGATTTTCACTTGTGTTGACTATATGTCGATATTTGTCATGATGATATGATTGACGTACTGTTGAGATTGTCATATTGAAATAAATGATTGTCATAATTATTTTCAGGAGTTTATGCATTTGGGAATGATTTGCTTTGACTTGAAGACTTTTTGACGTGTGTGCCGGTGTAGTTCCATGAACCCTAATGGACTGACCTAGTATGGCCTCAGGGGATCATCGACATATGGCCTTTCCTATGTCATACACTCAGAGACTTCGTAGTTCGACACGACCAATGACTTTGACTTGATGACCAAAGATTGAATCATGATTTTATTTTGAAAAACCTAAAAGAATTGACCTAATGTCTCGGGGACTCAAGTATGAGTCTTTCCTATGTAGCAAATGCACAGAGACAATGTAGTTCAGACAAATGACAAAGATTGATTGAGTGACTTGACAAGGAATGACTCTATTTTTGTGTTTTTGAGCAGTTTAACGTTTGTTGTGCTTTTCTTCAAGACATTTTTTGGATTTTTAGGTCTTTCTTCAGGACGTTTTGCAATGTTTTTGGTCCTTTTTCAAGACTTTTTTCCATGTTTTTGGTCTTTTTTTCAGGACTTTTTCTAATGTTTTTTGTCTCTTTTTTTTAGGACTTTTTGTGATGTTTTTGGTCTTTCTTTTTTTTTCAGGACTTTTTGTGATGTTTTTGGTCTTTTTTCAAGACTTTTTGTGATGTTTTTGGTCTTTTTTTCTTAGGAATTTTTACCAATTTCCGAAACCATGCATGACATCCACCATAGTTACATGATAAAAAAATTTCCCCCAGTCAGGTCCAAGACTAAGCCAATTTTAAAGGACATGAAAGGGATGCGCCTGGGGTACCAAATAGACAGTATAGAGGACTTGATGTCAACCGTTTATCAACCATGAGAGGAAGGGTATGATGTCATGGTAGATGTCGTGGTGGTGATAGAAAATGTATTTCATCCTAGGCCAAGGCAGACAAAGTAACAGTAGATGGCAAAGCAATGATTGATTACGCATGGTGCCTGTTTTCCAGGTTTTCACCATGGTACTTATCCAAAGCACCTATTTGCCAGGTTTTTACTATTGGATGAATTATTTTTCTCTACTATTTTTGTCATTTTTCTATATTTTTGGTGCTACCAAGATGCTTGTTTTCTAGGTTTTCATCAATGCAACGATTTTTTTACCATTTTTCAATTTTTTTGTATTTTAATGTTTTTCAACTCGATCTTTTGATGCTATGTGTAGAACTTTCAAAGATGTAGACTATTGATAGGCTCTGTCAATTTTTCACCATCTAGAGTAGCTAGTTGATACGCTCCAGAACCAACAGAAGATACAATGACGTAAGGACCCAACCAGTTTGGTTCAAACTTGCCCGGCTTTTCTCTGTCAGCCTGGTTCTTAAGGTTCTGCATGAGGACTAAGTCACCAATGTCAAACTTCCTCACCATAACCTTCTTGTTGTAACTGCGAGAGAGACGGTTTTGATACGCTTGTAGATGGTTTAGGGAATTTTTCCTTCTTTCCTCTAGCATCTCCAGCTCGTGCAAGCACGACTGTCTATACTCCTCATCATCGGTTAAACCCTTCAGGGAGACTCGTAAAGAAGGAATTTCAACCTCAATGGGCAAGATGGCCTCAACTCCAAAGACCAAGTCAAAAGGAGTGGCTCCTTTAGGCGTACGAATGCTAGTGCGGTAATCCCACAGAGCAGAGTTGAGTTGTCTATGCTAGTCACGACCAGCATCATTGATAGTCTTTTTGAGGATTTTAACAATGGTTTTATTTGACGCCTCAGCTTGACCATTTCCTTGTGGGTAATACGAAGATGAAAAATGGTGTTGGATATGAAACCGCTCACATAACTAATGAACGTCTTGGTTTTTAAACGGATGTCCGTTATTAGTGATGATGGATTGCAGAAGGCGATACCGACCAATAATGTAGTTGAGAATCAATTTGGATTTTTTTTTTCCGGTTATGTATGTCAGCGGGATGGCTTCTATCCACTTCGTAAAACACTCAGTGGCGGTGATGATGAATTTGTGGCCATTGGATGAGGTCGGATGGATCTTACCCAGTAGGTTGAGTCCCCATTGAGCGAAGGGCCAAGGAGAGGTGATCGGCTGAAGTTCCTGTGTTGGAGCGTGGATCAAGTCACTGTGAATTTGGCATTGGTAACAAGTCCTGACATATTCTATTGCATCCTTTTCAATGGTCAGACAATAGTACCCAAGTCTTGTTACTTTCTTGGCTAGAGTAGGACTACTCGAATGAGACCTGCATATACCGTCATGTACTTCGCGTAAGATTGTATGTGCTTCGTTGGCATTGAGACATCTAAGGAGGGTGGCGTCAAAGCTATGATGGTAAAGGGTGTCACTAACAATGGCATATCTTGTGACTTTTTGGATAAAGGACTTCCTCTGGTTATTGGATAGGTTAGGTGGAATGGTTTGAGACTTAAGGTAGTCATAAATATCCTGGTACTAGGGAGAGTCGGGCCCAACAAGTTTGCAGACCATCTCTGACTCTGGAATGTCATAGGTAGGGACCATCAATTGTTCTATTAGGAATTCCAGCTAAGGCAAATTGCTTGGAATGTTGAGGAGAGAGCCTATTGTAGCCATTGCATCTGCTGCCTTGTTCTGTGCTCTCGGAACTTGTTCAAAATTTACCATATGAAAGTACATTTGGAAACTATCAACCATCCATTTATAGGGCATCAACTTCTCATATTTTGTGTCATAGTCATCATTAACCTAGTTGATGATGAGCTGAGAATCCCCATAGACATGTAGTGCTCTAATTTTCCATTTTATTGCCATTCTAAGTCCTGTAACTAGTGCCTCATATTTTGCCACATCATTTGTTCATGGGAAGGAAATGTGGAAAGACTTAGGAATGGAGTCTCCTTGAGGGGTGATGAACAAGATCCCTTCCTTTGAGCCATGATTTGTGTGTGATCCATCAAAGTAGAGTTGCCAAGGTGACTTAGGTTCTGTATGGAATATCGACTCATCTGGAAAATTTTCCACTAACGGGTGATCACTTTGTAAAGGTGTGTCTACCAGCTGGTCCGCTATGACTTGTCCTTTTATTTCCTTTCTTTCTACATATTGAATGTCGTATTCGATCATAATCATGACCCATTTTTCCAGACGTCCTGTTAATGCTGCCCAACTTAACAAATATTTGAGGGGGTCGATCTTTGCTACTAGTGTTTGTTGGCTTAACATATAATGTCTTAGCTTCTGTGCTACAAAGACTACGACTAGACAAGCCCATTCAATTGATGTGTAGTTTATTTCATACCCTATCAATGTCCAACTGATATAATATACAACTCTTTCTTTTTCCTCTTGGTTGTTTTGCGCTAGTAATGCCCCCAGTGTTGAATTAGTGGTAGAGATGTAGAGGATCAATGGCTTTCCATGAATGGGAGGCATGAGGACCGGTGGTGACAGTAGGTAATCTTTTATTTGTTGAAAGGCTTCTTGACATTTATCTGTCCACACAAAGGGGATACCCTTGCGCAATAGATATTGGAATAGGTGACACTTGTCAACCAACTATGCTATGAAGCACCAAATAGATTGTACCCTGCCTTGTAGGGTTCTGAGTTCACTGATTCCTCTAGGTGGAGGCATGTCTATGATGGATTTTACTTTTGTTGGATCAACCTCAATGCCTCTTCGAGAGACTATGTATCCTAATATTTTACCCGATGTGACACCGAAGACACATTTCTTAGGGTTCAGTCAGACTTTGTATTCTTCCAGTCTCTTGAAAATTGTGTCTAACACCTTCAGATGATCTTTCCTTGTTACTAATTTAGCCAATAGGTCATCTACATAATCTTCCATTATTTTATGCATCATGTCATGAAAGATTGTGGTCATAGCCCTCTGATATGTGGCACCTGCATTTTTGAGACCGAATGGCATGACATTCCAATAGTATGTACCCCATGGGCAAGTAAATTTTATTTTGTGCTGGTCCTCTGGGGCAATGTGAATCTGATTATAGCTGGAGAAACCATCCATGAGGAACATCTCATATCCTACTGTGAGGTCAACTATGATATCAATATTCGGTAAAGGAAAGTCATCTTTTGGGCATGCCTTATTTAGGTCTCTAAAATCTATGCAAACTTAGATAATTCCATTTGGCTTTGTTACTAGCACCAAGTTAGATATCCATTCAGCATAATCAATAGACCATATGAATCCAGCGTCTAGAATTTTCTTCAACTCAACCTTGACCAATAGAGCGACCTAAGGATGCATTTTTTGTAACTTCTATTTAACTGGTTTGGCATTACACAATAGTGGCAGATGGTGGAGAACCAATTCTGGGTCCAATCCTGGCATGTCCACATAGGACCATGTGAAGTTGATTTTACGTTCTACAAAGAATTTGTGAAATTCCGGTCTCTCTTCTTTAGTCAATGATGCAGCAAAGAGGACCATTTTGGGATCTTCTGCAGTTGATATGTTGCCGTCTATGGTGTCTTCTATAAGCATAGCTAATTTATCTTATTGTACGGGAAGAAAGTCTAGTCCTCCATCTTTGGGTGCCTTAGAGAGGTTTTCACCCATAGATACATCCTTTGTTTTTACTTTTTTGTCATCAGAAGGTGCCTTTCGGTTTTCACCTAAAGACGTTTCATTTTTTGTTTTATTTTTATTTTTAATTTTACGACTGGAGGACGGAGCAGTATCGCCAAAGTAGGTTGTACAATCTAAGTCAATGGGGAATCCTGACTTGTGATCACCACTGGGTATGCCCTCACGTAATCCCATAAACTCTGCAATTGCCTCATCATTCTGAAAGGTGTCCAAGACTGGCGGGCCTTGTTGGTCCCAATCTACTAGTTGAGGATAAACTAGGGAAATGCCATCGTCAGTGTTGGTGAATTGAGGGGAGGATGCAGAAAGCATGCAGATGGATTCAGTGATATTGTAGATGAGATTATTATCATCCAATTCCACATCAGACTCTATCCAATATTCCCCTTCACTAGTCTCATATTCGTTGTCAAAATAAGGGGTGAAGGACTTAGAGTCATGGTTGTCAGTGTCGTCTAGTATCTCAAATGGGTTGGACTGAAGGGATTCAGATGGTGGGTCTTGTATGTCATGGGGAGTGGTAATGGGACTTTGACTATTTGGTGCCTGATCAATTTTAAATGTTTTCCAAAATCTTTGTTCAGAGGTCAGTTCCCCCATTTCGACAAACAAATCATCGAGGCAATAGTCACTTAAGGATCGTTCTGAGCCAAATTCCCACTCTTGGGAGTCAGTTTTGGTGAGGGTTTCCTTAGCGGTCTCGACACTTTCCAAAGCATGCACTCGCTCACTCGAAAGTCCAATGGTATATCGATCGTCATTTTTGGGCGATCCAAACCCTAATCCAAGATACTTTGGTATTTTGAAAGGTTCTATGGGCTCTCTTCGTCCAATTTTATTTCTGCCTAGGCCACTAGTACCATCGTAGCCCTTAGCCTTCATTATGTCATATCCCTTACCATATTTCTTAACTAGTAATGGGGGTAGTGCGACAATATCCTTATAGAGCCATCTTGTGATATCAGCAAGGTCCTCGTTACTCATGTCTCCCCATTTGATGAAAACTTTTTTTGGTGGAACTTTGAAAATTTCTTTGGGTTCCATTCTAAAACATGGCCGACCATAGACCTTCGGGGACTTGGGTATCGTTTTGATGCTATATGCTGTATGCAATTTGAATTCTCCACTGCCGAGGTCCTGGATCTTGACAGTGGGTTCAACCTTAGGGTTTTTGGAAGATGGTGGTGTGGCAAAAGACGTGGACAAAGTGGATGTGGAAGATGATGCGAGTGTGGATGGATCAATGTATTTGGAAGACGAGGGGCCATAAGCCTCTCGATTGATAGGCACTCAGTTTTCAGAAATACCCCTTAGGTTGGTACAGTATTGAAAAGGGTCGGGGTCGCCATATATAGTGATTTATGTTCTGTCAAATGGGAATTTTAAGCATTGGTGATATGTGGATGGAACGAATTTTAAGGCATGAATCCATGGGCGACCGAGCAAGATGTTTTAAGGTAATTCTAGATCTAGGACTTGGTAGGTTGTATCCACAATTACTAGTCCCACTCTGATAGGAAGAGAAATAACGCCTCATGAAGAGCATTCTTCATCATCATATGCTTTGATCACTATACTCTTTGTAGGGTCTACGCATGCATCAGAAAATCCTAGAGCCTTAACTAGTTTCAAGGAGCATATATTCAATCCTACTCTACCATCTACTAAAACTCTTTTGACCTTGTGCTTATGGATGAAATTTTTGATGTGCAATGCATCATTGTGATTGGTCTTAGGGGACGAGTAGTCTTGGTTAGAAAAGGTGACGTGGTGAGGCATAGTGAGGTATCCCACCATGGTCTCAAACTGATTGACATCAATGTCCTTGGGGATTGATGACTCTTGCAGGGTTTTATCCAGTATAGCCTTATGTGTTGGAGAGATGCAAAGTAGCTCAAGTATAGAAATTTGCACAGGATTTTTTCCAAGTTGTTCGATAAGGTTGAACTGACTCTTTGGTTGCCACTATTTTGTGGTCGAGATGGGTTTTAACTGTTTAGGAGATGGACCAGGTATGGTGATTTTGGGTTGCCTAGCACGAGGCGGACCAGCTATGGTGACCTTGCCACTTCGAGTAGTAGCATTGCATTGAGGTGCTCTCTTGACCGTAATGGTATTGATGTATTCATTGTTAGTTCAGACATTATGTATAGTGGTTCTGCCCGAAATGTCATACTTGGCACGGGCAAAGTTAGCTTGATTATTGTTTATCTGTGGACCTGACGTGGAAGCATTACTAGAACCATGGTCCTGCAGTGGGTTCTTATGAATAGTATGATCTGAATTGGAGGCAAATTGTGATCCACCTACCTCAATGATATGACTCTCGATAAGATCTTGTACTAGGTTTTTCATTTGTCGACAGGTAGAGGTTTTATGTCCTTTTGCTCGATGATAATCACAAAATGCATTATCATCCCACCATGCTAGTTTGAATTGTCCTGGGTCATATGGTTTTGGTTCTTGAAGTGTGATGACACCATTGTAGAGGCATTTCTTGAGGACTTCTTCAATGGGCTTGCCCAAGGGAGTGTATGTGCGACCCCTAGGGAATTGTCTCATCTGACGGTATTATCCTTGATTGTTTTGGCTACTTTGGTTGTTTGAAGGGACATTGGTAGGGGGTGTCATTATTGTTGTTGGTTTTTTTTGCAGTTGAACCCCTTTGAGAGCCAATACAGGACCCATAGTGTTTATTGCCTTGGCATCAACAACACTGTCATTTGTAACTTGTTTATTTTTTACCCAGTACTTGTTTTTGTTAGTGGGAGGATGTGCATTCATGTTTTTAGGACCGTATCTTAGCTCTCCCTTTGCGATAAGGGCTTTCCAAATCTGGACACCTTTTTCGACTAGGTCCATGAAGGTTGTGCAACAATGCACTTGCAATGTATATTTTAAGGGTCCTAGAAGTGTTTGAATGAACATGTCCACCTTTTCCTTTTCAGGTATGTCGATGTGACACCGACTAGCTAGACTTCTCCATTTTTGAAAGAATGGGATGAATGTTTCTCCAACATCCTCTTGTGTGAGATTGCATAAGCTAGTAATAGAGGTGTCCATGTTAATGTTGTACGCATAATTTTTTATGAATTTTTGTTTAAGCTCATCCCATGTTTGGATATCCTTTTGGGTGGAAAACCATTCAAGGGAAGGACCTGTAAGACTTTTAGAAAATAGTATCATCAAGTACGTTTTTTCATAAGCGACGTCCATACAATTGGTTGCAAATTCACGGATATGTTCGATGGGGTTTGTCTTTCCTCTGTACTTGGTAAAATTGGGTGACACATATCCCGGAGGAAAGGGTGGCATGTACAAGTTCATGTCGATATGATATATGTTTAGATCATATGACACTTCTAATTTTTTTCTAGATATTTTTATGTTTTCTATGGTCTTCTCTAGACCCATCAGTTTTGCTTGTAAGGCATCAATTATAGGGTCATTTGTGGTCCCATGCATAGGATTGATTGGTATGCCATAGGTCCCCATTTGTTGCATGTGGATATTGGTGTATTGTGGAGGTATGGATTGTTGTGACATGTATGATGCGTTCGGATTGGTGTGTTTTTGGTATTGAAAGTTTGGATTGGGGGTATGTTGGTGAGTATGAATGTGGGATGACTAGGTTGGGATGTGTCCCCCAGCCATTTGTGTCCATATTTAGGGAATATGGTGACCATGAACATTGTGATGGGCTAATGATGCCATGGGCTGTGTGTTTTGACTACCTTGTCCAAATTGTTGGGTTTGGACAAGGGGAATGGTCATATTTTGTCCTTGGGATTTGATGGTATTGGATAGTGTTGACGTGTTCACATTTTTTTGTTGTCCTTGAATAAATATATGTCGTTTACCCCTACCCAAAGGATTTTGTGAGATACCAATGAGAGGATATGTCGAAGGTGTACTCATGGTACTCAATGTAGCTATCAAGGGGGGATTGGTATGACTTGATGATTCCCCCTGTGGCATTTATTGTAGTGGTAAAGAGAGGATTGGAATAACTTGCCCACATTGTCGAGGAGGAAAAGGTGGTTCCAGCCGATTGTGACAGTGTTGTGGATATTGTGGGCACAATGACAAATTGTGATCCTCCAATGGATGTAGCATTTATTGAGTTGGAGGTGTTTGGAAAGTTGGAGGTAGCATGCATGGTCGTTGTAGTGTCAAAGAAAGTATTGCTCGTAGTGTTTGGAGGTTGACCACTATTTGACATTAGGGTGTGGAGATGTTGATCTCAACATTTTAATGTTGAATCCTTGAGGTAATTTGGCTCCTTGACTTAAGAGTATGGCCAAATATCTGTCTCTATCATATAGGACAATTTGTTCCATGAATTGAGAGGCCTCTGGGTCTTGTTCTGCTACCTCTAGGTTTTCCTCAAGTATTTGTCCATATACATCCTTACGTAAGAATGGTTCAAAGGGAATTTTTGATGAGAATGGTATTGTCATGAGAGGTTGATTGTTTGTATTGCCAAATGGATCATCAAAAGTCCAATTTGGGTCATATGTATGATTGTTGACATTGGAAGTGGAGTCTTGTCCAAAGTTTGCCATTTTTTTGTTTCTATTTTTGGAGTCTAGTTTCCACCATAAAATGAGATTGCTCAAACAAAGATGACAACTAAATGCAAGGATGACACTATGCAAGGTCTAGGTTCAAAATGACAACTAGAATGAATAATATTTTTGGATTTTTGGGAACAAAATATGCAATGTCTAAACTTAGAATGCAATTTGAGAAAAGGATACCTAAGCACTTCTAAGCTCAATCTTTGTTTTCGATCTTGGTTACCAAAGGACTTGTTGAAAATGACAAGATGACAAGGTTAAAATGACGAGTGAGTTTTCCTAACTAGACTTTTGAGTTGGAAAATCTCCCAAAGGGACAATGACTGAAAAAGGGAATGATGATTAAGTCCAAGATAACCTAGTTTCGGAAGCAATGACATTGCAAATTGTGCTGAGATTTTCCTAATCCAAAGTATGCAAGTATTAAAACCTAGGGACAAGCTAATGCCTAATGTATGCAACTAAAAAAAAATGAAGGATGAAACCTATGATCAAGAATGCAAACTAATGGTTGAAAGTTTTGAGCAATTTCCAAGTTGGTTTCTGACATAATCCCTTTGGAAACAGTGTTTGACAAAAGATTGACAAAGTGTAGACTCAAATTTGACTTTGTATCAGCGTTTTACTTGTGATAGGAAAATGTGTCGTTTGAGACCTCGAATGTGTCATAGTGTCTCGAATGTGGTATGGTTTGAGCGAATGTGGCCCTGGGACTGACAAATGTGACTTAGTTTTGTAGATGCAGCTCTGTGAGGTTCATATGTGTCACGATGCAGATAGATGCGGTGTTTTAGAGATCAGATGTGGTTTAATAGTGTGATTGCCTCTCAGTATTTTTAGATGCGGTTCAACAGATGCAACACAATTTGTTAAAATTGAGTTTCTTGACGTATTTAGGGAAAATTTTATTTTTATAATGGTGAATGTTTTGTCCAGAAATGTAAATGTGGTGAATAATGTTTGAGAAATCCAGCAAGCACTTGACAAGCACAATTTTTTGAATGTAAGCAAGCGCACATAAGACAAGTACAATCCTAAAAGGCCAATAGGCCAAGGGTTTGTATACTTGATAGAGCCCACCGATATACCCTGGATTGGTGCTAAACACCTTTCCTTCTCGAGAGCGGATAGCTTAGAATTTTGGTGGCATTGGCTCCCCTCCACGGCTCATTAATGTCATTCGAGCACACCAAATTCAAATTCTTGGGTAGTGCCTTCCCAAGAACTGCTATCTCTACTCAAGGGGATTAGTAGTGAGTGTCTTCGGGCATGATACTGTACCCTGCACTATATCAAGCAACGGCCAAAAAAGGTTGGACTCTAAAAAAAAAGGTGTTTAGTATGGGCATTCCATTCGTAGGGCATGATCCATGCAGTGAGAGTCCCCTTTCAAATCCATCTCGTCGAAACCACACACGTGATTCTTGGGCTTTTCCCAAGAATCCACTTTTATATACCAGCTAGAAGTCCCTTGATGTCAGGGTGCTACCGATTTGAGTCGTCCTAGGGTGAGTATTTTTTCCCACCAGAACAGGCCCAAGTTCTAGAGTTAGTAACTGTTTCTCTTACACCCAGGATCACCCGAAAGTGCAAGGGGAGAGGATACTTCGATTACTAAGTCGTGAGGGTAATAACATATAAAAATGGGTCTAGTTTTTTTTATCACCCTATTTTCACAAGGTGAGAGCATACTCACCTACCATTTTGCAAACACAATCATGCAAATTAGAAAACATGTTCTTTCTAATTGCACTAAATAGGAATGTGTACTACTCTAAGAAAAAGACAGGCACAATGTTTTAGTGTTCAGTCTTCGACACTCAAACCTGCAAACCACAAGTTAGGAGTTTCTTATCCACGAGTCTTGGACCCACGAAAAGTAACTACCACATCCTGCAACTTAAAATTAGTACCCCAAAAACCTATGCTAGACAGAATGTAGAAGAAAAACCAGAACAAAAAGAACAGAAAAATATCAAAAATTTGAATACAAATAAGCATAAAACATTACCAGGAAAATGCGTCACGACAGAGCGAATGCGTCGCTCTATGTTGCAAATGCGGCTTTCCAGACTTCAATTGTGGCACAGTAGAGTGATTGCGGTGTTTGAGCCTGCGAATGCGTCGTGATGCATTAGATGTGTCATGATGAAAGACGAATGCGTCGCTCTGTACCTGTACCTGCAAAAATGACAGAGAACAAAAAACTGTATGGAAATTAACCCTTAGATACACATATATATACATATGTATACTTATACATGTATTAATACACTCGTATGGACATTTCCATTACATTAATACATATGTGTGTATCAATATATATATATACACACATATATATATATATACATATATATATATGTACACATATATATATCATATATTTATTTAACATTGCCTTCACACATACAATTTCAACAACATCGATTGACATATATACATGAAGTATATATATATGTGTATACATATATATACTTTTCTATTCGACGTTCCCACACATATGGATATTCCATCCAGAAGCATTCATAGATATGTCTATTTATGTATACTCATGTGCATGAGTTCATCGTAGAAATGTACATGTATACATATATATACATCTTATGTATATATATATCTCATCGTTCAAATGTAAACACATTAAGAAGAAACCACAATTGACAAAAACTCAACACTTAGAATAAATCAAGAATGCTAACAAACAAAACCATAACCTCTCCTAATTCATACACAAACAAGAATAAGGTAACTTACCATTTCCCATACTATTGACTTGACTTAACTATACTTAGAAGTGAGTGTGTGAAAGCTCAGTTAGACTCATTTAGGGGTTAACAAACCAATTTTCTTCTCCTAAGTGATACTTCCCCTCTCTTCCAGAGGCTTGATCTATTCCTGCATATAACTTAGTGTCGTACCAAGGTAGTTAGACGTTCACAATACAATCATTTGTATCTTCAAAACATTTGCATCAACAAAGCATTAGAATATTCACATTGCAATACATATCTTTTTATTGCATTTCATCAACATCAACATATTCATTCATTTCAAAGCAACATCTTAATGCATAAACATAAATTGGCTAAATGGGCTCTTCAGGAGTTCAATAAAATTAATATTAAAATCAAAGGGTTAACGGAGAATATGAAGAATGTTCTGAAGGGTTTTGTGACGGACATTCTTATAGACAAAATGGTGGACCTTGAAGGTTCCTATCATGATTTTAAGTTTATGTGTGATGAAAGATTGGTGGCTCTAGAAGCCATGGTTTTAGGCATAAATACAGACATCGAGAAGTTAATGTAGGCATGCCATATCTCTGTCAAGAATAGTGTGGACTCCCTAGAAGTCCTTTTCAGGAAAAATTAGTGAGCTCAGGGATGATTAAGTTTATTTCTCCGAGCTTATGGAGAAAGAGAATGTGGCCAAGGCCAAGGGAAAAAAAGTTGCTAAGGATGACGACAAAAGTCCTACTGGCAGAGGGTCGGTTGATTGGAAGAAAAATTTTGATGTTGAGGAGTTGTTGGACATGGCCGAGAGGCATAGGAATCAATAGATTGAGGTTGCCAATACACTGGGTGGCTTCAATTAGTTTGTGGTCTTTTCTTTCTTGCCTTCTATTTCCTACTAGGAGTTGGTTTATTTTTGGTTCTTTTGTTGTTGTATGGTTGATGGGTGTTGTTGGTGGTTTTTTGTCTTACTTTTAGTTCAACACCCACTCGTTTGTGTTTTTTGGTTGTTGGGTTGTTGTTGGTGGTCTTTTGAAAAAATTTCTTGACAACATTTTGTATCCTTGGTTGTAAAGGGTTTCACGTCCCTTCAAAACCTATTTTTCCCTTTAATCAAAACATTTTAATGCATATTTCAGTATTCTATTCTCCTACTAAACAAATTAAAGTCATGATTTGCATTTATCAGCATTTTCACTCATGATGGTAAAATTAATGTAGTAACTATGAAATGGGGTGTAACATTTCAGTTGTTCTTTCCTAGTAGTAGTTTTCTTTGCACTACACTCTTCTTGATTCCTTCTTTGTACCTCCAACTGCTACTCATATCTCAACTAATCTTTTGTCTTTTGTTGTGGATAGTATTTGATGGATAAGCTCATCCTATTGTGGGAAATGATCTTATTTCCCCTAATAGGCTTGATTAGCCCAGTCTTCCTTCTGTAAGTAAAACTCTATGTGTTCCCTAATCTCAATGAACTATCTACAAGTATCCCTCAAAATACATGTGAGTTCACTCACCTCTCCAGCATCAACACTTTGGGACCAAATGCGAGAGTAGGCAGGTTGATTTTTAGCATAGTGAACCTCCTGGGGATGCTGATAGGAATGTGTAGGCATCCAAGAAGCTTGAGCATGGGGGTGGCTGGTAATTATTTGGAAAAGATTGATAACCCATCATAGCAAGGCTTTTTGGAGAAAAAGTGGTGGTATTTATAGGCCAATATTTCTTATGGAGAGGAGAAAAGATGGTATTTTTATGAAATGGGAGAGTGTACATACAATTTCCATAATAATTTGACATTTTTTAGCATAGGGAAAATATTTTGCAATGATTTAAAATGAAAGCAAAGGACTACTCAACCAAAGATTTTGGGTACATACTAGAAAATTCAACCAAATGAATTGTAAAGTCACCAAGTGTTTGTAGAACTCCCTCTTCAAGGCTAAAAATGTTGAGGGACACATCAAATATTTCAACAAAATGATTCAAAATTCATTAGACTTTGATTTGTCGTATCGAGCATGCCAAAAACTATTGTGCAAATTGTTGGGAGAACTTGCACTGATTGAACCAGTAGATTTATCTCAAAGTCAACGTGGTGTTTTTTATAGATACCTCTTCAAGGAAATATGTTGAGGGACACACCAAATCCTTCAACAGAATTATTTAAGCTTCATGAACTAGTCCCATTGAGTGTTCCAAAAATTGTTGTGTGGATGGTGGGGAGAACTTGCACTACTTGAACCAATAGATTTATCTTAGAGTCACCATGGTGTTTTGTAGAGCTGCCTCTTCAAGGAAATATGTTGAGGGACACACCAAATCCTTCAAAAAAATGATTTAAGCTTCATGAATTGGTCCCACCAAGTGTGCCAAAAACTATTGTGCGGTTGGTGGGGAGAACTTGTACTGCTTGACTAGTAGATTTATCTCATACTTTCCATGATGTTTTGTAGAGTTGAATCTTCAAGGAAATATGTTGAGGGGCACACCAAATCCTTCAATAGAATGATTTAAGCTTCAGGAACTAGTCCCATTAGGCATGCCAAAAACTATTGTCACATAAAACTACACCCTACTCAACAAAGGCTCGATGTTCTAATGACACAATGGAAATTACCTCAAGGTGTGGGACCTTGAAAATTGAGGTCAATTCTCTGGAGAAGGCCAAATTACTCTTTTGATCCAAACGCAGACATGTTGTTCCAACCTACAACATGAAAACCTACCACTACCCTACTCTAATGATTCACAAGGGAAAAGGGATAGGAGTACATTAAAGGGAAATGGGAAGTGATACACCAATATAGAAATTGATTTCTTCCTACTCCAGACAATGTCATATATCAACGAAAATAACCAAAACACTTGTTCAAACATGTAAGAGGTAACAATGATAATGGTTAATTCTTTTAACATAAGGCATAGAAGCAATCTTTACAATGGAAACATAAAAAATGCAGTGTCTAGAAGAGAAAAACCCTAGAGGAGCCAAAGGAAGAACCCTTAGAATGAATACAATACTTGCCTTTATAGATTAGGCATAACTCAAAATCAATTCACAAATAAAACCAACACTCAGACCCATACCCTTGCATCAAATGTGGCCCAAAAGTGCATCCAAAATCCATCATGAAATCAACGATTTGGGTATCAATCATGTCAAAAGCGACACCTACCAGAAATAAATGAGTATGGGTGCTAATAATCCCTCCTGCAGTTGTCAGGAGATATATTGAATGTTCTCCTCGAGCCCCAAAAATTGAAATAGGTAGTTGAGGAATTTTTTGAGCATTGATGAAGTTGTGGTTAGAAAACATGCCATTCCATGGAATTATTGAGCCTTTGAGTTTGAAATAACCACATAGTTGAGCATTAAATGGTCTGAAGCCTCGAATAGAGTATCCTCGTTAGATATCAAGTGTCAAGCCTGCCAAGGGACATATATCGATAGGTTGGAGAGAAGAATTTCATGATCTTGAAAGATAGAGGAGAATCGTCTATTGGAATATGTTGTCATTGATGTTAAAAGGGGATCAGAGAAGAAGTGTGTTAATCCTGTGCAGAAGCACATATAGTTGTCATTAATGTCAAAAGTGCAAATCAAGTAAAGGAGTTTGTTGGCATGATGATAGAAGATAGATGAGAGAGTAGTGGATCTGATGGTGAATTGAGTGGAAGACTCATGATGGGTTTTTCAAGAGATTTCCATAAAGGTATTGTGCAGGCCCAGAGGATGTATAATACATCCAAAAATGAATTATGTTTTCTCTTGGACAGAATTAGGGTTTACTAGTTAAACCCTAGAGTTGCAGTCATGGCATCCTCAAAATGTTCTATTTTGATGTTGACCAGGTATCAACAGTTTTCAGTTGCATTAGTTGCAACTTATTCCTTTACAGTAATGAGGGTGACTGACCCCTCCTCCTAGTGCCTTAATGTCATACATCTCCTTTCAAATCAGTGTGACAATATGTGATCAACAAGAGTGAATGGAGTCGCGGGATTCCAATTTTTCCTAACCTATGTTGTGGGGTTCTCAAGTTTTGAAACCTCCTGACTTGGTGACTTAGCTAAAGAAGAAAGCTATATTTGTTGTCAGCATGTCACAGGTTTGAAAAAGTTCACAACCTCTAACTAGAGGTTCTAAATTTCATATTTTTAGTGACATAGCAATGATGTAGATGAAATGATGGCATGTGGTAGTGGGAACCGACAGTAATGAAGGTACTTAGAAGGTGAGAAGGACCCAACCATAATGACATGTACATGTGTTGACAACATGTGGACCCCACCTTGGAATAATGTATTGGGTGTTTTTGTGTCCATCAGAGTGACAATGCATGATCGATGAGAGTCTGGGAGAAGTATCCTCGAAGGAGTGATAACGAGTATGGAAGTGTTGTCGATGAGACCTTTGGTTGTGTCTCTAATAGAGTGATGAGAAGGTAGCATTCAGTGTGAGATGCAGTCATAAAGATGTGGGTGACTGTGATGATGAAGCAGATGCATGGCGTGACAAGATTGGATGAATTGTAATCCACATCCTCATTGTGGATTACAATGCAGTGACATGGAGATGAGGTTGATAGATGACTTCACAAAGTGTATTCATCGGTGTGACTAAAGGTCATCGGTAGGACTTTGAAGGATGTCTTCCCGATAGACCGATTACTCTTTCATCGGTGAGATATTGGCATATCACTAGGACCTTGAAGGTCTCTTTGATAGGGCGATAAGTGTATGATGTTGATTGCGGGACCCGGTAAGGTTGAAATGCATTGATGGTACAGTTAGAGAGTGAATGAAAAAAAGACACATGGCAGAAAGAAAGATCATATTGTGGTCGCACACCTCACAGGGTTTATGTGGGCCCATTTTCAAGCATGTGAGATGAGCGAATTTTGGATGTGTGTCCTAATGGACCCCACATTTAGAGAACAATATATGAATGTGATCAACGGTGAAGATTGATCAAAGGTTGATTGGACAATGCTAGTGCAAATTTGCTTCATTAGTGTGAAGGTTGTGTATCGACGGGACCTGGAAGCATGTCCCAATGACGGAGTGATGGGTGGGTGTATATGCTTCATCAATGTGACTTTGGTGTATCGGTAGGACATTGATAGATGTCCCTCTGATTGAGCAATAAGGAGAGAAGTTAGTGGGACCTATTTGTGATGCAAAAATTTTAGGTGGTGAAGAATGATTGCTCGGTGTGCTAATTCGTATCACTGTTGCAAATTAGGTGGAAATGACATGGATGACATTTAGGTTGTGGGCTCGATCAAATAAAATTGAAAGCATATCAGAGTGACCTACTTGTTTCAGAGAGAGTTGGTAGAATGTCCCAACGACAGAGTGATATGATTGATCTATAGTGGAGATCAAGTGGAAAAGATTGGATGGTGATAAGCGACTGGCATGAGATGAGGATCAATCATGATATTCAAACTGAAGCTAATCGAAGGATGGTGATTTAAAGGTGCCAAGATGAATAGAGGATCTTGGCATGAGAGAGAAAATCAATAGCCAGTATTCAAACTTGAAGATCTACAACGGTTTGCTCCATGTGAACAGGGGTTTTTTCTTGTAACCGACACAGAGGAAGGAGTTAATTGGTCTAGCTGCACCAAGTGACCAATTAAATGAAGATTTGATCTTCAAGGTAGTGGAATAGATTGCAGAGGTGATTGAGATCATAATCATATCAAATGATTGCAAGAATGCATTAAATGCATATCATATTCTAGGGTTTGATAGAATGTTATTCTTAGCAAATTCCCTGTAATAGAATTAAATGTGGAACCGACTCGATGTGGAAGCAAAGTGACAATGAAGATATTTGATAGACCCTATTAGATGAATTTATGATGAGTTGGATAGTGTTGTGTGGCTCGAGAAAAAGGTAGCTTTCCGGTGAAGTTTGCAAGCTAAGGAAACCCTAGTAGAAGGTTTTTGAGATGATCAGAACGGTAGAGAGAATCTTGAGGTAGAGATTGTAGTTCAGTGGAGATAGAAGATAATTAGATATTATCAATGTTATATGGTTGTAGTAAGTGTGTACAAATAGAAGGAATAACATGCAGTTGTATGTAGTGTTGTATAGTGTAACATCGTAGAGAAGTATGTTGCAAAGATAGGAAGTATGTTTGTCTGTCTGCAAGAAAGAGAGAGATGTGCAACAAACATAGAATGCATTTGTAAATTCCTAGACTGTAAAATAGAACATCATCTAGGTTGGAATTTAGGAGAGTGAAAATGTGTGAGGCACTGTAGAAAGGGAAGAAAGTGTAGTGTAGATTAGAGGAGAATGCAGAGTAAAGGTATGTGTTGATGAGTGTTCAACTTAAGTAGTAGAGTGTGTGTTGCAGTGAAAGCAACAATATACTCAATGTAATGATGCATAATAGGTTTTGTAGAACCAAATTGTATACATATATAAATTTGTAATGTTGTACTGAGTTGTGGCTCAGACTAGGGGATTGTTGTCTCCTTGGAATGGGTGCTCCTAAATTAGGTAGTTGACGGTTCCTTGGGTTGCAGCCCTAAAACATTGTAACAAAGATTTGGATTGTGATGTTGGATTTGAGCAGTAGACTCAAGCAACCTTAGTCACCATGGTTTTTCCCATATTGGGTTTTCCACGTATATCTAGTGTTATGTGATGTTTTTGTGTGCATGCATATTTCAGTATCACATGATTAATATTTTCACTTTAAGGGTTAAAGAAAGTACTCTAAAAAATATATATTTTAAGAGATAAATTTTTAATATCTATTGATTCACCCCCCTCTCAGTAGATCATTGTGTTCCAACATTTGGTATCAAAGCCACAGGTTCCCTAGGAGAAGCTTAATCAACTCGAGTAGATCCTAGATAGGTGAACACATTGGCATGTCAAGAAGGTTTAAGTAAGCCACCTAGATTTGATGGAACAAATTATGCTAAGTAGAGCTCATTGATGAAAGGATACTTAGATTCTCTTGGACTTGATGTTTGGATGTTAGTTAAGAACAAATATATTCCTCTTACTACTCCTCCTACTAATGTTGTAGGAAAGAAGGACTATGAGAATAATGAGAAAGCTTGGTTCGCCATTATGAACAACTTTTCTGATCTTGTGCATAGAAAGGTCATGCATTGTGAAACTGCTTATGATGTCTAGGAAAATTTGAATAAGATCTATGAAGGAGGCTCGAAGGTGAAACTAGCAAAGCTACAAATACTAAAATATAAATTTGAAAGCTTGCAGATGACTGAAGAAGAAAAAATTGTAGATTATCTTTTGAAGGATGATATAGTGAATGCTATTAGAGGATATGGTGTGGAAATGAAAGAGGATGTTGTTGTGTTAAAGGTTCTAAGGTCCATGGTGACTAAGTATGATTCTAAAAAAAATTCCATTGAAGAAGGAAGAGAAATTGATAAATGCACTCTAGTTGAGTTACATGGTATATTTATTGCTTATGAGATGAGAATGTCAGTTACTGAGTCTTCTAGAAGAGAAGTTGCATTTAATATTGTTGAGAAAGGAAAGGATGGAGTGGAGAATAAAGAAAAAGCTTTAGTCATTGTTTCACATATTGAAGAAACTGATGAAGAAGAAGAAAACTTCATAAGGAGACTAAGGAGATGATCCGGTAAATATAAAGGTAGGTTTCCCTCAAAATGCTTTAACTATGGTAGAGTAGGCCATCTTGCTTCTAAATTTCCATATGATGAAGATAGTAAAAAGAAGAATGATTTTTATCCTAAAAGGAAGAATTTTGGAAAGAAGAAGAAGAATCTATACATCAATGAAGAAAGTGAAGCATCTAATGCTAGTGATAGTTCAGAAGAGGATCAAGACCATGCCCTTGTAATGAGAGATGGAAGAGAATATCTATTTATGGATAAAGAAACTAAGGATCAGAAAGATGTAAAAATTGATGAGGACTCATATACAGAAGAGGAGGAGGTAGTCGTTGATCTTGAAGGAGAATTAATCAGTGCTCTTGAAAAATCATGAAGAACTAAGAGATAAATTTGATGATCTTAAGAGAGAAAACAAGAAATTGAAAAAGAATGCTCAAAAGGAGACTAAAAAAATAAATCAAGAACTTGAAGAATCAAATAAGCTAGTGGTAAATCTGAAACTATAAGTAGAAGCTAAAAGAGGTGAAGATGTAATGAAGTCAAAGATAGAATCTGAAGTAGAGATGCATGAAGTTAGAAGTAGAAGTAGTCACTCTGAGAAAATAATTGGAGAAGGCCAAGGAGTAGATCAATAAGGGTTTGAAACTAAAAGGAGGTACTTATATTCTTGATGAGCTGCTTAAGTCACAAAATCCATCAAAACCTAAGGAGAAGATTGGCCTTGGATTTGAGAAAGGAATGAGTACCTCTACTAGTACTTCTATAGAACTATATGATAGATTTATTATAGAAGAAAGAAGTTGCACCAAGGAAAAGAAGCCTACAACAGAAATGAAAATGAAGAAATCAGTCCCTAAAACATTGAGGAAGAAGCAACATACAAAGGGAGTTGATGCAGAAAGTTTTACTAGGATGAGATATGCCAAAATGTCGAAGCAAAGAAGACTAACTCATCCTACTCAAAGAAACTCTATGACAAGGTACTCCCCATGTTTTAATGGTTATTGCTATGCTTGTAATCAGTATGGTCATAGAGCTGGAGATTATAGGGCTGCACCTAGTAGAAGCACAAAACATATGGATATAAATTAATTTGATCCTATTGTAGACATGGGTGTGATGCATTTTAACTGTCACAATTTTGGTCACTTTGTGAAACATTGTAAAATGAATCATGTAAGACCAAAAGCACATAGTGAGAAAAGGAATATGTTCCCCAAGGCGAACAATGGTTCACATAAACCTGAGAGGAAGGATGGTCAGATAGAGAAAAAGGAAAAGAAGGTCTAGCAAGAGAAATACTAGCAGGCTGTGCTCCATGAAGTTGCTTTTTCCTAACATCACTAATTTGTAGTGATAGGGCATGATTCCAGGGGGAGCTTCATTGGTATCTTATTCTTCCTTGGAAATGATGGGGAGATCAAGCTAGGTAAAATATGTTATACAAATTTCTAATGACTTGATGGTTGCAGATTTATGGTCACATTCTTGCTCCTTGAAATGCTTGTCAAGGTGTAAGAAAATTAGAAGATGATGGATAGTTTGCTGCAAAATTTGATATCAACCATTGGTATCAATCATTGAAGAAAAAGTGGTGTAGATGCTCTATTAAGAGAAATGCTTCTTGCCCGCAAGAAGAAGAGATATGGCTAAAAGGAAATTGTTCTGTATATTTTTTTAAAAATTGATATCAGACCATTGCATGTTGGTTCATAATAGGTTAGTTGGTATAGAGCCCTTGAAATGAAACTAGTGAATAAGGGAGCAAGATCTAAGGGGGAGCTATTGTTGGTATAAAATCAATGATACTTGATATAGTGTAGTCCAAGATATCAATTGGTACATAGCTATGAATGAATGCAATCACAATTGGTATTAGAATGATAATCAGTATCAAGGCATGATATCATAAATTGGTGTCAAGTATATGACTTCAATTGGTATAGAGCATGAATCAAAATATCTATAATTGGTTGGCACTGAGCATGTAATGGCACTTTAACTGGCATCAGATATTTTTTAATTGGTACAAAGAGGTTAAATCATATGGTATTACCATTGTAGTAAAAAGTTTGAATGCAGTAATTAGTACAAGAGAAAAAAAAATCAATTGGTATCAGTCAAAGGGGGAGCTAAGTCCCTTTTCCATTGCTAAGAAGAAGCGAAGGCTACAATAGCATGGTGACCTAAGATAATGAAGAGGGGAAAGGATGAGAAAGTTCTCAAAATAATTGAGCATGAGGGAGAAGAAGTGAGCAATGCTCAAAGTAGAGCATAAGAGAGACAATTGTGAAGATGCTCATAAGAATGAGCAAAGGAGAAGGAATGTCCAAGGAGGATATTAGAATACAATTAAACCCTTTGCACTACTTATCAAAGGGGGAGAATAGTTTCAGGAGGATTGATATCGTTGTCATTGATGTTAAAGCAAATGCTCAAGTATTTAAGCAAGAGAGAGAAAGTCATGCAAATACTCAAGGAGGAGCATTGGTGAAAGCAACACTAGGAGAAAGTAAAGATGATACTAGTACAAAAATTGAATTGGTTAATAGGTATCATTGATAATATAAAGTTTTTCCATCAATGATAAAGGGGGAGATTTTTGGAATATGTTGTCATTCATGTCAAAAGGGGATTAGAGGAGAAGTGTGCTAATCCTATGCAGAAGCGCATATAGTTGTCATTGATGTCAAAAGTGCAAATCAGGCCAAGTATTTTGTTGGCATGATGAAAGAAGATGGATGAGAGAGCAGTGGATCTAATGGAAAATTGAGTGACAGATTCGTGATGGGTTTTTCAAGAGCTTTCCAGAAAGGTATTGTGCAAGCCCAGAGGATGTATAACACGTCTACAAATGAATTTTTCTTTCTCTCAAACAAAATTAGGGTTTATTGGTTAAACCCTAAAGTTGCAGTTGTGGCATCCTCAAAATGTTCTTTTTTGATGTTGACTTGGTATCAATGGTTGTCAATTGCATTAGTTTCAACTTATTTATTTACAGTCGTGAGGGTGTCTGGGCCCTCTGCCTAGCACCTTAATATCATACATCTCCATTCAAATCGGTGTGACAGTGCATGGTCAACAAGAGTGAATGGAGTCACAGGATTCCAAGTTTTCCTAACCTATTTTGTGGGGTTCTCGAGTTTCAAAACCTCCCAACTTAGCAACATAGCTAAAGAAGAAGGCTCTCTTTGTTGTCAGCATGTCATGGGTTTGCAAAAGTTCACAACCTCTGGCTAGAGGTTCTGAAGTTTATATTTTTAGTGACATAGCGATAATGCAGATGAAAGGATGGAACATGGTAGTGGGACCCTATAGTAATGAAGGTACTCATAAGGTGAGAAAGAACCAACAATAATGACATGGACATGTGTCGATAGCATGTGGACCCCATCTTGGAATAATATACTAGGTGTTGTGTCCATCGAAGTAATAGCGCGTGATCAGCAAGAGTCTAGGAGAAGTCTCCTTAATGGAGTGATAAGGAGTATGGAACTATTGTCGATGATACTATATGGCATCGATAAGACTTTTGGTTCTGTCTCTCCAATAGAGTGATAAGAAGGTAGCGTTTAGTGTGAGACACATTCATAAAGACGTGGGTGGCTATGATGATGAAGCAAACACATGGCATGACAAGATTGGATGAACCCTAATCCACATCCTCGTTGTGGATTACAATGCAGTGACATGGAGATGAGGTGGACAAATGACATCATCAAGTGTCTTCATTGGTGTGACTAAGGGTCATCGGTAGGACTTTGAAGGATGTCTACCCGACAAACCGATGACTCTTTCATCGGTGAGACATTGGCATATTTCCAGGACCTTGAAGAAGGTCTCTTCGATAGGGTGATAAGTGTATGATGCTGACTACGAGACCTAGTAAGGTTGACATGAATTGATGGTACAATCACAAAGAAAATGACAGAAGGACATTTGGTAGCAAGCAATATCGGACAATGGTCGCACACCTCACAAGGTTAGTGTGGACCCATTTTCAAGCTCGCAACATTTGTGAATTTTGGACGCATGTCCTGGTACACCCCACGTATGGCGAGCAATATATGAATGTGCTCAATGGTGAAGATTGATCAAAGGTTGAATAGACAATGTTGGTGCAAAGGTGCTTCATCGGTGTGAAGGTTGTGTATCGAAAAGACCTTGAAGCATGTCCCAACGATGGAGCGATGGGTGAGTGTATGTGCTTCATTGATACAACTTTAGTGTATCGACAGGACATTGATAGATGTCTCCTTGACTAAGTGATAAAGCGAGAAGTCAGTGGGAGTTGTTTGTGATGAAGGACTGACAGGTGGCGAAGAACGATTGCTTGGTGTGCTAATTTGCATCATTGTTACGAATTAGGTGGCAATGAAATGGATAACATGTAGTGTTATGCCTTGCATAACCAACCCATTTTGTTTTGGTCAAAATGGGTCCCCCTTTTCTTTTTTTCGTTCCTGGTGTTCTTGTTTGGGTCTTAGGAGTTCTTTTTCTCCTAATTCTTTGTTTTCTTTGTTTTTCGAGTTTGGGTTTCGGAAAGGAACATGCACTTGTTACTTTTCAAAGGTTCAAGTCCATGTTCATGTCCCAATCTCACCCTTGTATTTTTCCTTGTATTTTCTTTGTTCCTTTGGGTTTGGGTTGCGGACTAGCACTAACACTATTTTCTTTGTGAAGTATAAGTTTTTGTGCATGTCCCAATCTCGGTCGTTGCGCTTTATCTTGTCTTTTCCATTGTGTGTCAGAGTTGGGCTTTCGATTGAAACCATTACTTTGCACCCTTCTTGGTGTAAGTTCCTACTTTTGACCCAATCCCAACCTACACTTGTTTCCTTGTGCATTTTTCTTTTGTTGGAGTTAGGTTTCGAACTGGAACCGGAACCAAGAACTTTTCAACGTTTTTGTTCCTATTTCCCACCCAATCCCAATGTTTGACTCCCTTTGTGTCTTTAGGGATTAGACTTCAAACCATGAATTAAAATTTTCACCTTTTGAAAGTTTTGGTTTCATCTTGTGTCCCATTCCCAGTTCTTGCTTGCTTTGTGTGTTTTGGGATCAGACTTCGGACCGTGACTTGCACTTTGAACTTTTTGAAGTTTTGGGTTCATTTCTCAACCCGATTCTGACTGCTGCTTTGTTTTGTCTGATTGTCAAGTTTCAAACCGCAGGCCATTGATTGAACATTGCACTTTTTGAAAGCTCGATCTCGGTCTATGTCCTGATCTCGACTCCCACTTTTCTTTATTCTTGCAACCTCATATTTATGACGTCTTCCCCAATCCCGAGGCCCGACCAACTCACAATTAATGTCATAATTTCTCGCACGCATGAAATTTTTAATGGAGTTTTCTCGACAAGTTGTAGAAGTAAATGCTAAATTTCCCTCACAACATAAGACTATTTTTCATTCTTTCCCCACACAATTGGGATTTTATTCTTGTTCTTTTTCAATAATGGCTAAGTCAGCAACAAAGGAAATTCAGGCTCTGAATTTCCAGCATCACACTTTCAAAAAATCCTTTGATCCAAAGAGAAAAATGTATGGATTGTACACTTCTCAATTTCCTCATCATCAACCACTTCTTGAGGATATTTGGTCCAACCTTTAGGATCAGTTTGAAGTAAGAAAAAAGGGGTATGAGAGATTAACCATTCCCCAGATGAGAGATTTTGATGTTAAAACAGATATTCTTGAAGGCACTACTGATGATGGGATCACACTTGATCCTATGTATGATATGGATAAAGTGGCCACAAATATTTTGGATCCTATCAATTGGGTGGAGAAAGAAGAAACTAAGATCCATAAAATATCACGAGGAGTGGTGAATAGAAGCTTGAAATGGATTGAACTTTGGTTAAAGTAGCCAAGAGTTGGGATTTCAAAGAAAAAAGGTTCTAGCAGTGAACCTCCTTCTATAGAAACAAAACAATACAAAAGATTAAAGAAGGGTTTTACAATAGGGGAAACAACCACAGAAGAGCCTGCCTCAATAGAAGAAGATATTTCATTACAGCAGATTGATGATGCTTTGTGTAAAGCAAAGGTTACTTATGAGTCAGTTGTTGCTAGGGTTACTTCAGGTTTTGGTTCCACACCCTTAGTTGTTGTGCATCTTGGTGAAGAAATTTATAAATAAGGACATTATGTTGTCCCTCCACAAACTAAGGATACCACTCCTACCATCCTATCAACTTTTGGAACAACAATTGTTGAAGAGGAGAGGCCTCCTATGATTGATGTAACATAATCACCTATTTTTTCAGACTCTGAAGGAACTTTGTCTCAGGAAGGAGAAGGACCCAAATGGGAAGAATATCTAAAGAAGGTTGAAGAGGAACCAAGAGAAGAGGAAACTAGGTTTCAAACTAGTAGCTTGTATAGTATTGAATTGGGGTTAAATGAAGTGATAATTGAATAAGAGTAGGAGAAATTAATGGAAAGTGCCCAAAGGTTAGTTGCTAAACAAGCTACTCAAGATGAAGAACAAAAGAGGAAAACTAAAGAGCTAGCATGAGAGAAGCAAGTTGTCAAGGCACTAAAGGCTACAGAAGAACTATGGGCTAAAGATTTAGAGTAGCAAAGGTTGAAAGATGAAGAGGAGGTTGGAAGAAAAGAGGAAGAAATGAAAAGATAGAAGAAATAAGAGCCCTAAATGAGAGAATGGAGTAGGAATGGTTACAAAAAGAACAGGAAGATCAACAAAAGGCTTCTTCTCAACAAATCGTTGAGACAATTTCTTCTACACCTCCATCCTCAACACCTCCCAATGTTCAACAAGTCACCACTCAGCCAGCTACACCCACTTGGGTCAAATTGAATTTAGAGAAGAGGCATTAAGTGTAAGATTAGCCAGTGATGTGGGATGAGATGAGGGTAGAAATATTATATTTTAACGTTGATGTGTTACTTTCACCATCAACAAAACTGGCACTAGGAGGGCCCAGAGGTACAAACTGGAGTGAATTAGGTCATGTTCACCTGATAGGTTTGGAAGAGTTCTCAAATCTGCTACAAATCTAGAACCATTAGTTGAACTCCAAACCCCTGTTAGACCTAGAGCTCGTAGGGTTTTGATCCTGCCACCATTAACACCACCACTCACTCCACTTGGATTTCCACCAATACCCTAGCTAGCACAACCAAATCCTCTGCCACCTATGGAAATATTTATGAATAATCCTTTGCCACTAGGAACTATTCTTTGTGGAATACATGAAATGCCTAAGAATATGGAGAATTTTTTCCCCAGGTACGCTCATGGAGAGTCACAAAGTGCTAAAGAGCACATACCAGAATTCAAAGATGCCTATACTCGGGCTCAAATTTCTCACCATGACGTTGCATGTAGATTATTCCCCTACTTGTTGGGAGATATGGCCTACAATTGGTATCTGAACCTACATACTAGATCCATCTTGAGTTGAACAAATTTGGCAGATGCTTTTATTAACCAATTTCAGGTCTATGTTGACCCCGCCATCTTATACCACCAATTTGCTACAATTAGGAACCACACAAACCGTTGCCTTTGTTTAATACATGATTTCAAAGGATGTACAAGAACTTACAAGACCCATACTTGGTGGTTGAGAATATCGCCATCCAGGCATACCTAAAGGCTATAGACCCATTGATTGGCTTGTTTGTGCAAAGAACTTACCTTGAGCAAGACATTGATTCCTTGTCTAAGGTGTATCACTTGTGCATTAAATTGTAGCAACAGATAAGTTCACAAGCCAGGGGTTTAGGTGGGGTTTTTCCTTAGGATATTAGATGCCTAATCCAACCCCTTTGTTCAACAAAGTCCTAGGGATGTCCCACTCTGCATATGGACCCTTAGCTGAGTTACAACCTCCACCCTCACAACCATTCTTTAACACTAGGACTTTAGACCCCTCCTAGCAAACTCAAAATTCTCATAATCATGCTAGAGGGTCTAACCTCATGACACACTCATTAGTTGTAACTACTGCAGAAAGTGAGCTTACCGCTCATTTGACAACAGAGTTAGAAAATCTAAAGAAAAAATTATCCTAGGTGACCAATGAGATGGCCTAATAACAACAAGCAGTGGAATACCAACTACAATAATTACTCCAACTAGAATACCAACTAGAATCAAAGAAGTTTTCATAGCCAAAATTTCCCCAATCAAAACTATCAGAACCAAAATAGGGGATACAACTAGAGGCCTAATAACAATAGGCAGTGGAACACTGGACCAAACAATGGGGGAGTTCCCCACAATTATCAAACTAGTGAAGATAAACCACAGACTGCAAATGTTGCAGATTTGAACTTCATGACTAACTAGCGTAGGCTACATGACACTGCAATGCATTCTAAAGTCAATTGTCCAAAGATGGAAAAAGTGGTAAAGATTGCACAAGGTGATGACCAACCATTACATAATGCTCCCAAAAAAAGTGGTGGGTTCATGGATACATCCATGACTTATGAGATCTATGATGAGGGATCTCCTTTCCCTAGGCAAGAGGGAAAAAAATCAGAAGTGGATACATATGATCTCAAGCTTTCCAAACCAAGGGAAGCCATTTACCACATCTTCCCCTCCCAACAATATGGTTCCAACTAATTAGAATGATGACAACAATCTACCTCCACCAAAAGGCCCACTTGAGTTTCCAAACAAAGGTAATTCTACATTCATGCCTAAATATCAAGTGAATGAAAACATGGAATTTGATTTCATTTCAGAAATGCAGAAACAAAAGACCTCTCTATCATTATTTGATATTTTGAAGTCGTGCCCTGCCCAATGTGACATTGTGTTGAAAGCCCCAAATGAGGCAGATCGGTCAAAAGAAAAGACTAAGGTGACTCCAACTGTTGACATGAATGTAGTCTTATACAAAGGTAAGATGAGGACACCCCCATTCCTTTTGAGTCTGAGAATTTTCATAAAGAATCTCTATAATTTCCTTTTGCATTTTGGAGCCTCAAGTAATGTTATGCCTTTCTCTATTTGCAAAAGGTTGGGTTTAAGTCCAGTTCAAACTCATAAGAAAGTGATATAATTAGATTAAAGTGAGGTTAATATTGTAGGAGAACTAAAAAATGTGCATGTATAGATTGGATCAAACCCATGGATCCAAACTTATATAGATATTCAAGTTGTTGATATCCCTAAAATGTACGACATGCTCCTAAGTAGAGACTTGATGATAAACCTCGGAGGTTATCTCTCATTAGATTTCTCACACATGCGGTTGCCATGGAAGGGGTAGCAACTCAGATTAGGATTGAAAGAGATTCTCATCTAAAACTTATGATCAATGAGTATGACTTCCCCAACGAAGTAGCCTATTTTGAAACAAAGATAGGAGTGTATAAGAGAGAAGAAATTTTGACCTTTTCTATATTTAATCCCGATTTCCCTCAACCTTTAGAGCATAGTGACCCTATGGCCACTGTCAACCAACAAGTTTTAATCAAAAAATTGCAACAAGATAGGTTGGTTTTGTGAGAGGAGGTTGATTTATTGAGTTTGTTACTCTCGAACTAGTGCAAGGTCCATTATCAAAGCCATTTTGAGCTAACATGTCAACCTTGTATAGACATTTTGAACCATTTTTGTCAGTCAGGAGAGACCTGTGAACACCATCTTGAAACATCTTCAAATCAATTTCCATTTGAGGCTAGAGATGCCACAATTTTGACAAGGACCAATACTATCCAAGAAGAAGCCTCCCCCCAAACCGAACACACTTGGATCCTATTTTATGATCTGTAAAATAAGATTGAGGAATCTCAGAAATTGTTTGACACACCTCTCCCTGCTAACATTCCAATGCCCAAGGGGTTGCTCAAAAAGATAACCAACTATCAAATTACTCAAGATGAGGTGCAAGAAGTAGTTTCTACACATGTTTTAAATCTAAATGAAATTTTTGATGATCATCATTTACACTAGTCTCCATATTTAGATATCTTGAACCAATTTGAGCTGGCACCTATTTCTCACAAGCAATCACTCGTAGCTCACTTGAAGAAAGAAATCCCAGCCTAAGATCAACTATGGATCCTCAATTTTGATGGTTCTAAGTCTAAAATAGGGAGTGGAGCTGGAGTTGAACTAACAAACCTAAAAGGGAAAACATACTTCACTTCTTACAGGCTGCAGTTTGGCTATACTAACAATGTCGTAGAGTACAAAGTGCTTGCTAGAGGATTGATGTTTGTGCATTAGAAGAGATTTATAGCTCTAACAGTTATGGGAGATTCTGAAGTAATTTTCAAGTAGGTTCATAGCCAATACACATGCCATAATAAGAGATTGGTTGCATACAAAAACTGGATATGGAACTTGATAGAATACTTTGATGCTTTCAAAATCAAGTTGATTCCTAGAGAAGATAACCAGATTGTAGATGCACTTGCTATTACTGCAGGTACCTTGAAACCCATGTAGGATTCCAAGTTGAAGAGATTCTCACTGGAATTAGTCTCGATCCTAGCCATCCCAAACAACATCTAAAATCTCTAGGTTTTTGATGATGACTAGCATATACTTGCCTTCTTGGCAAGTTCAAATGTATTTGAGGGACATATCCTCGATGAATCTGATAGAGATCAGAGAGATTGGGATCTAGAAATATGTGATTCAGAAGGTATAATGAACCTAAAAACCATAAGTATTCCTAAGGGAATGGTAGAATTAGAGAGGATCTTCAATTCTAATCCTGAGGCCCGTGAAAAACTGCCTATTGATACTGATGGAGGAAAGTATGAGTCAGTCAATTTTGCAGATTCAGGCCCAGAGAAAAATGTATTTTTTGGAAAAACTTTCTCGAAGCATATGAGATAAAATCCTTAGAGTACTAAAAGAAGATATCATAGCGATTGCTTGGGGGTATGGAGATTTGAAAACTTTCGATACATCGGTAATAACATAGACTATCCCCTTGAAACCTGAAGTGAAGCCCTTCCATCAAAAGCAACACCCAGTGAATACCCTAATTGAACCTCTAATTCTTAAATAGGTAAAGAAGTTGTTGCCAGCAAGAATAATTTTTCCAGTAAGGCATTCGACCTGGGTTGCAAATCTGGTCCCTATTTGTAAAACGAGTGGGGAAATTAGATTATGAATCGACTTTAGAAACCTCAACGAGGCTTCAAAAAAGGATAACTACCTACTACCTTCTCTTGATGAGGTGCTGCAGATATTTAATGGCTCACAGATGATGTCATTCTTGGATGAATATTTAGGATACAATCAAGAGTTGGTTAACCACGAGGAAAAAATGAAGACTGCTTTCACTACCAAGTGGGGGACATTTGCTTATCGGAGGATGTCATTTGGTCTTATTAACATTGGAGCTACCTTTCAATGTGCAATGGATGTTGCATTCAAAGACCTAGTAGGTAAATGTATTATCATATATATGGATGATCTAACTATGTTTTCCAAGAATAGGGAAGATCATGCTGCAGATTTGTCAAAAGTCCTTGGAAAATGCATAAGTTATGGTGTATCCCTCAATCCAAAGAAGTGTGTATTTGGGGTTTCCAAAGGGAAATTACTAAGCCACATAATATCAGAAAGGGGAATCTCAATTGATTCAAACAGAGTGGATTCCATTTTGACATTCACCATGCCTAGTAGCAAAAAGCAGATGAGGTCTTTCTTCGGAAAGATAAATTTTGTAAGGAAATTCATAACCGAGTTCGCAAAGATTGTCAAATCCCTCAATGAAATGATGAACAAGGATGCAAAGATTGAATGGAGCAATGAGGCTAAGGCTACCTTCTCTTAAATCAAATAGTTTATTTCATAAGCACTAGTTCTAACCAGTCTTGATTATCTAAAGTCTTTTTATGTTTATTCTTTCGCATCTAATTTTGTGTGTTGCTTGTTAACATAGCGAAAAGGAAAAGGGAATGAAAGGTGATTGCTTTTATGAGTTCTCCATGCAAGAATGCTAAAATTAGATATGCACCCTTTGAAAAATAGGCCTTTGCACTAGTATGAGCAGTTAAAAAGTTCCAATATTATATCCCCCGCAGTCAGATCAATGCCATAGTTCCTAACCCTTTAGTGAAGTCTCTTCTTATGCAAAGTGAGTTGGGAGAAAGACGAGGAAAGTGGATGGAAATTCTACAAGAATTCGACCATGAAATCCACCCGATGAAGCTAGTCTGAGGACAAGGATTATCTAAGGCTATGGCTAATGTTGACACCAAGATTATTTTCCAACAGTTTACTATGCAATCATTCATAGGCGATCCCTAGTACACAGATTTGATCTTCTTTTTGTTGAATAACAAATGTCCCAATGGAATGAATACCACTCAGAGGAGAGCATTGAGACTAAATATTTCCTACTATATACTCAAAGGGGGAGCTTTGTACAAAAGAAATTTTGAAGGTTTCTATCTACACTTCCTTGATCAGTAGCAAGCAAAATAGGCCATTGTTGAATTTCATGGTAGACATGGTACTGGGCATGGTTCAGTTGATTCCATGGCACATCAAATTTTGAGATCGGGTTACTATTGGTCCCACATGTTTCGAGATGTTCATCAACATGTTAGGACATGTCATACATGTCAAACTTCAACATCTAGAGAACACAATCCGATAATGCCCCTGCAACCAGTATACGAGGTAACATTGTTTTCCCAATGGGCATTAGATTTTGTCAGGGTGATTAATCTGAATTTTTCTATAGGTCACAAGTTTATTTTGATGGAAATGGAGTATTGTATGCAATGGAATGAAGCTCAACCTTGCAAGAACAACACCACTGAAGTCGTTATCAAGTTCCTTAATGAATGTATCATTACCAAGTTTGGAGTACTTTTTGCCCTGGTATGTGATAATGGCCTTGCTTATTCAGTGGGTATATGAACACAAAATTGTGTTAAAATATTCTTCTAATTACTATCCACGGGGAAATGGAGTAGCAGATTCTACTAATAAAAATCTATTGGAGGTAATTAAGAAGTTGCTAGAAAGTAATCCTAGGGATTGGCACACACGGTTGAGGTTTTCCTTATGGGCAGATAGAGCTAGAATCAAATTTTCCTTAGGAAACTCATCGTTTAAGTTAGTCTACGACCAAGACCCAATCTTTCCTATCCATCTACAGATACATGTCCTTCATTTTATGCAAAAAATTGACTCTAATGATGATAGGATAGAGGTATGATTAACTATTTTACTTAACTTGGAAGAACAGAGAGATGCTACTTTGCAGCAATTTTCCAAGCATTAGGTTGTTGTCAAACATTGGTTTGACAAAAGAGACAAAATTAAAGCCTTCAGAATATCAAACCTTGTGTTATTATGGGAAAAATCCAAAGAGAGGAAGGGCAATCATCAAAATTTTGACAAACTTTGGTTAGGTCCATATTAGATCACTGAGATCCTTGGTGAGAATTCCTTTCATTTGAGCACCTTAACAGGAGAACCTACCCCATTTCCTGTCAATGGACAATTTCTCAAACATTATTTCAGCCCATAAGGGTTTGATCATCTGTTTGATTTGTATATATGTAATTAGCCATTTACTCTTTTGTTTGTTTGTTTGTGTTCCCTTTGTTTTTGTTTTCTATTTTCTATTTTTGTTTCATTTCTATTTTTGTTTTTGTTTTCTTTCTGGGGACCTTCATTTTCTCCATTTCAAAGTGAAGGGGTAGTTATTTAGAGTATACTAAAGGTACTAGGAGAGAAATTGATTTAGGTATTTTCAAGAATGTCTGTTAAACACTTTCATTTCCAAGCTTATGTTCTATGTCCATCTTAATAACAACTTGAAAAGTTAGGAACAAACAAGTGCATTGTAAGTGATCTCATAAACCACAATTGAATTTGTCACAAAATAGATAGAAACATTTGTTTACATAAATTCCTATTTGTCTTAGGGTGATTGTATTCATGATTCAAGTGAAAAATCCAAGTCCTAACACTGTCATGAGGTCCATTATATTTCTCAACCTGAATTTTAGGTTATTGCATCTGAGTATTGAGAAAAGATAAGAAAAAAAATTCTTCAAGTAAAGCCTATTCAAAAGAAAAGAAAAGAAAAGAGAAGTATAAATGATGGAAAACTGAATATGAGAAAGGTAAGTCAAGTATCTCTACTAGGGCTATGGATGCTTGGCTAGTAGTAGAGAAATGCTTTGAGAGAGAACTAGAGGTATCTTCGTCGAGGCTATAGATGACTGGCTGGCAGCAGAGCAATGCCCAAGATATCATTGCACAATAGTCAAAAGGGCTCAACTCATGTAGCTTGAATCTTAATACAGTTATTCAAGGGTAGGTAGAACCTTTAGGGAAAGAGATGCGCCATAAATACACACTCAAATTCAAAGTTGTTATTGTTGATTTTACATTTGAGATTCCATCTCAACTTTGTTTTTTGTGACTGATCATACTTGAGTTAAAATTTCCATGAACCAGAGGTCTTGGGTAACTGAATTCTTTAGTATCTTGAAAATGGTTAAACCATTTTCCTAGCCAAGTCGCCAATTGTTATGCCTTGCATAACAACCCCATTTTGTTTTGGTCAAAATCGGTCCCCCTTTGTTTGTTTTGTTCCTAGTGTTCTTGTTTGGATCTTAGGAATTGTTCTTTTTGCCCTAAGTCTTTGTTTTCTTTATGTTTTGGGTTTAGGTTTTGGGAATGAACATGCACTTGTTACTTTTCAAAGGTTCAAGTCCTTGTTCGTGTCCCGATCCCAACCCCATCTTTTTCCTTGTTTTTTCCTTATTCCTTCAGGTTCGGTTTGTGGACCGGCACTAACACTTATTGCTTTGTGAAGTATAATTTTCCGTGCATGTCCTAATCTCGGTCCCTGCACTTTTTCTTGTCTTTTTCTTTGTGTTGGAGTTAGGTTTCAGATTAAACCATTACTTTTCACCCTTCTTGGTGTAAGTTCCTGCTTTTGACCTGATCCTAACCTCCGCTTCTTTCCTTGTGTGTTTTTCTTGTGTCAGAGTCAGGTTTCAGACTGGAATAGGAACCAAGAACTTTTCAATATTTTTTTTCCTATTTCTAACCCTATCCCGATGTCCGACTCCCTTTGTGTCTTTTGAGATTGGACTTCAAACCATCACTTGAAATTTTCACCTTTTGAAAGTTTTCGTTTCATCTTGAGTCCCAATCTTGATTCTCACTTTCTTTGCATGTTTTAGGATGGGACTTCAGACCGTGACTTGCACTTTGAAATTTTTGAATTTTTGGGTTCATCACTCGACCCAATTCTAACTTCCACTTTGTTATGTCTGTTTATTGCATTTCGGATCGTGGGTTGTCGACTGAACTTTGCACTTTTTGAAAGCTCGGTCTCAATCCATGTCCTGATCCCAACTCCTGCTTGTCTTCATTATTGCAACCTTGTATTTATGATGCTCGCCTTGATCCCGAGGCCTAACCAACCCACAATTAATGTCATAACCACTCACACATGAAAACGGGTTTTTATTCTGCCACTCCTTGATTTCTGTCCATTCTTCTTTGAAGAGTTTTGTGAAGTGAATGTAGAGTGACGTTGAGCTAGGGTTTGGAGGGAGTGCTTTGATTTTTCACCGTGGTGTCAAAATTCTTGGTTTCATTTGAAGGTGGGTGTTTTTGTTTTCTCTTTCCTCTCTTTCTTTCATTTTGTCTGTGTTGCTTTCGGTATTGTTGGTTTTGTTTTCTCCATTCTTGAACCCTTTTGGTTCATTGGGCATGTTTTTCTTTGTTTTTGCGTTGTTGGTTTTTCTTTCTGTTCATAGGATTTTTTCGTCCCATTGTGCCCTAGGTTTCTAGCGCTTCTGCCATACCAACCATTCAAATCTATGCTTGAATTGTTTAAATTCAATTTTTGATAATTTTATTAAAATATTGATCCCAACACAACCTAGTCCTAAAGGCACGTTCTAGGATATTTTTATAGTTATTTTTTTTCCTTCACTACTCTTGTTGTTTGATTCCTGATTCTTGCATATATTTCAGGGTTGGGGATTGAAACTACACTTAGGGTTTTGCAACTATCTAGTCTAGTTCCTTCACTTGCTCTGATCCTAACTTTCAGTATCTTATCAGGATTGGGTATTGGATCACCACTGTAATGTTAAAGGGGTTTTGACAGAAAATTTTATTCCAAGTCCCACTTCCGATCCATGCATTACCATTGAGATCAGAAGTTGGATTGACACTCAATCATTGATACATCGATAAATACATTGACCTGGTGTCACCCCGATCCCAACTCCCAATATCTTATCGAGATCAGAACTCAAAGTTGACCCATTCCCAATATGCATACTTAAGGTCTAGTTCACATCAGAGTCTCGACCCCGATTTCTAATATCCTATCAAGGTCCAAACTAGAGAAGCTACTTACACTTGTCCATTATTATGGGTTTGGTTCCAAATGACAACTCAACCCTAACTTTTGATAGAATTCAGTTTATGTTTAAAATGGTTAACTTCTTAGTTTTGTTCTAAACTTGGAACCCAAAGATCCTAAACTAACTTGTCAAATTGGATTTTAGCTTGAATTGATGTTGATATAATATTAATGCTTATGTTTAAATTTCTCCTCACATATCTTTTTTTTTGCCTAATAATTGTCAGCATTGTAGGATAACTAAAAAATGTCTAACTTCGAAGAGGAAGTACCTACTGAGGGAACATTTGAAGGAACATCAAAGAGAGCAAAGGATAAGAGGTTAAAGCTAGAACAAGTGCCTCTTACCATGAAGTATAAATTCCAGGGGAACCTAGTACCATCAAATTTTGAGTCTAAGGTCATGAACATCACTAACACATTGGTTGGACACATGAATTTAGAGCAGTTCCACACAAATATCTTTTCAGAGGACATTTCCCCAAGAGCAAAGAGAATTGCAGAGTCTAGGCTAGCTCATGTGGCCAATTTTCCTATTGTTGTACAATGTCCTAAGTTTATTCTAACTGATACACAAACATACAATCCTACTCAGAGGTAATGCATTGATGTGCAGGGTAATGTAATCATTTATTTAACCCCAGCAATGATCAGACACATTTTTGACCCTCCTCCTTACCCCAATCTTAATATTATGACTGAAGCTAAAGCACTTGAATTGTGGGAAAAGGATGTGGATGGGAACAAAAAGCTTATCAACAAATGGTGGTTGAAGAAAGAGAAGAAGTCTGTGAAGAAAGTTCCACCTAATCCGAAGAGGTCAGACTTTTTTGAAGATATAGGGGATATAATCACATTACTGGCCAGAGTATTTGGAAAACCAAATTCTCATGTCATTGAACACTGGATGTTTCCTTTCATCCAATTGATTCTAGATGGAAAGCAATACTTAGATTCGGGGAAGATTATCATAGTTAACATTCATGACCAATTTCTTAAAGTAACACAAAATATGGCATTTTATATGTCTTCTTATGTCATTTACTGTGCAGCAAGGATTGGACAGTGTCCTAGGTTGAACACTAAAGGGTCAATTGATGATGGCCTAGATCAAAAGAAGGTTTGTGAACATTATGACCAACTAGAGCTTAAGGAGTCAAATAAACACTTTAAAAGAGTTAATGCTACTTTTCTATATGTTTTTATAAATCTGCTCATAGGTGACATTGGTTTTAGATTGTCACAAGATGCTATGGAGTTCATTCGGGAATGGGGATATTGGTTTATTCAATACCCCAAGTCTACTTATTTCAGGTTATTTGGTTTTGATGGTCACCCTTTTAACCTACCAAGGTATTGTAATGATAGATGGATTTTAATGGAGTTTGCTCAACAAGCTACAAAAGTAAATGCTAAATTTCCCTCACAACATAAGACTATTTTTCATTCTTTTCCCATGCAATTGGGATTTTATTCTTGTTCTTCTTTAGAAATGGCTAAGTTAGCAATAGAGGAATTTCGGGCTCTAAATTTCTAGCAGCGCACTTTTAGAAAATCCTTTGATTCAAAGAGAAAAATGTATGGACTCTACAATTCTGAGTTTCCTCATCATCAACCACTTCTCAAGGATTTTTGGGCCAACCTTCAGGAATAGTTTGAAGTAAGAAAAAAGGGTATGAGAGATTAACAATTCCCCATAGGAGATATTTTAATGTTTAAACGGATATTCCTAAAGGCACTAATCATGATGGGATCACACTTGATCCTAGGTATAATATGGATAAAGTGGCCACAAAGAGTTTGGAGCCTATCAATTGGGCAGAAAAAGAAGAAACTAAGATCCGAAAAATATAATGGGGAGTGGTGAACAGAAGCTTGAAATGGATTGAACTCCCTTTAAAGTAGCCAAGAGTTGGGATTTAAAAGAAAAGAGGTTCTTGTAGTGATCCTACTTCTTCTATAGAATCAAAACAATACAAAAGATTAAAGAAGGGTGTTATAATAGGGGAAACAACCACAAAAGATCCTACCTCAACAGAAGAAGATATTTCATTACAACAGATTGATGATGCTTTGTGTAAAGAAAAGGTTACTTATGAGGTGGTTGTTACTAGGGTTACTTCAGGGTTTGGTGCCACACCCTTAGCTTTTGTGCATCCTGGTGAAGAAATTTCTGAAAAAGGACATGTTGTTGTCCCTCCACCAACCAAGGATACCACTCCTACCATGCCATCAACTTTTAGGAACAACAACTATTGAAGAGGAGAGGCCTCTTGTGATTGATGTAACAAAATCACCTATTTCTTCAGAATCTGAAAGAACTCTATTTCAGGAAGGAGAAGGACCCAAATGGGAAGAATATATGAAGGTTGAAGAGGAACCAGGAGAAGAGGAAACCGAGTTTGAAACTTGTATCTTATATAGTGAAGAATTGGAGTTGAATGAAGTGTTGACTAAAAAAGAGCAGGACGATTTAATGGAAAGTTCCCAAAGGTTAGTTGTTGAATAGGCTGCTCAAGAAGAAGAAGAAAAGAAAGGGAAAATTGAAAAGCTAGCCTGAGAGAAGGAAGCTATTGAGGCACTAAAGGTTGTAGAAGAAGAACTCTAAGCTAAAGAGTTAGAGCAACAAAGGTTGAAAGATGAAAAGAAGGCTGCAAGAAAAGTGGAAGAAATGAAAAGATAGAAGAAATAAGAGCCCAAAATGAGAGAATGGGGCAAGAATGGTTACAAAAATACGACGAAGATCAACAAAAGGCTTCTTCTTAGCAAACCATTGAGAAAATTTCTTCTACACCTCCCAATGTTCAACAACTCACCACTCAACTAGTTGCACCCACTTGGCTCAAATTGAATTTAGAGAAGAGGCAACAAGTGCAAGCTCAGCCAGTGATTTGGGATGAGATGAGAGTAGAAATATTTTGTTTTTATTATTGTTGTGTTACTTTGACCATCAACATGTTGGTTGTGGAGCCGATTAGATAACATTGCAAGAATATTGGTGTGACCTACTTGTTTCAAAGAGATTTGGTAAAATGTCCCAACGATAAAGCAATATGATTGATCAATGATGGAGATCAAGCGACAAAGATCAGATAGCAATAAGCGACTAGCATGAGATGAGGCTCAATGGTGATAGAAAAACTGAAGCTAATCAAATGGTGGTGATTTAAAGGTGTCGAGATGAATAGAGGATCTTGGCACGAGAGAGAAGATCAACGACTAGTATTCAAACTTGAAGATCTACAATGGTCTGATCCGTGTGAACAAAGGTTTCATATGGTACCTGACATAGAGGAAGGAGTTAATTGGTCTAGCTACACCAAGTGACCAATTAAATGAAGATTTGATCTTCAAGGTGGCAGAATAGATTATAGAGGTGATCGAGATCAAAATCAGATCAAATGATCTCAAAAATGCATTAAATGCATATTAGATTCTAGGGTTTGACAAAATGTTATTCTTAGAAAATTCTCTGTAACCAAATTAAATGTGAAACTGGCTCGACATAGAAGTAGAGTGAAAATGAAGATATCAGATAGACCCTATCCGATGAATTTATGATGAGCTAGAAAATGGTTTGTGGCTCGAGGAAAAGGTAGCTTGTTTGTCAAGTTTGCAAGCTAAGGAAACCCTAGCAGAAGGTTTTTGAGATGATCTTAATGGTAGAGAGAATCTTGAGGTAGAGATTGCAATTTGGTGGAGATAGAAGACAATCAGATATTGTCAATGTTAGGTGGTTGTAGTAAGTGTGCATGAATAGAAGGAACAACCTGTAGTTGTATGTAGTGATGTATAGTGTAACATCTCAGAGAAGTATGATGCAGAGATAGGAAGTGTTTTTGTGTGTTTGCGAGAAAGAGAGAGATGTGCAACAGATAGAGAATGCATTTGTAAAGTCCTAGAATGTAAAATAGAACATCATCTAGGTTTGCATTCAGGAGAGTCAGATATCTGAGACACTACAGAAATGGAAGAAAGTGTAGTGTAGAGCAGAGGAGAGTGCAAAGTAGAGGTATGCGTTGATGAGTGTGCAGCTTCAACAACAAAGTGTGTGTTGCAGTGAAAGCAACAATATACTTAATGTAATGATGCATACTAGGTTGTGAAGAACCAAATTGTATGCATATATGAATTTGTAATGTCATACTAAGTTGTGGCTCAGACAAGGGGATTGTTATCTCCTTGGAATGGGTGTTCCTAAATTAGGTAGTTGATAGTTCCTTAGGTTGCAACCCTAAAACATTGTATCAAAGATTTGGATTGTGATGTTGGATTTGAGTAGTAGGCTCAAGAAGCCTTAGTCACCATGGTTTTTCCCATATTGGGTTTTCCATGTATATCTAGTGTTATGTGATGTTTTTGTGTGCATGCATGCTTTAGTATCACATGATTAATATCTGCACATTAAGGGTTAAAGAAAGTATTCTACACAAGAGATTTTAAGAGCTAAATTTTTAATATCTACTGATTCAGCCCCCTCTCAGTAGATCATTGCATTCCAACAGCCTTGTCAAACATTAGGCATCAAGCATAGGAATTTTGTCTTATTGAAAAGATAAGATGAAAGTTAGAATAAAATATTGATTATTGAAAATCAAAAGCAAAGATCGGGGTGTTGGTGTAATTAATATTTAATTACACATTTGCATAAGTTTACTTAGGCATATTTAATTCCTAAGTTTTAGGTTTTATCCTTATCTTATCGAGCTATCTTGTTGCTCAAGATAAGATTAGGTTTATGCATCTTTGCTTTTATAAAGAAAATTATCTCTGGTAATATTTGGTACTTCGAATATATCAATTTGCACATCTTTTGCAAATCTCTGCTTTTTTGTTTTTCACTTTTGTGGAAGGTGATTTTTCTGGTTTGTAATCAGATCTTGGTTTCTAACATGGTATCAGAGCCTTGATTTGTAGCCCCTTCTCAGATTTTTGAGAAAATCATTGCAGGGCTCATTCGGGGTCCCTCGAGGGTTTCTTTCCTTGAGCATATTTTTGGAGCATCTTGGATTAGATTGGGATTTTCCGTTGGATTCAGAGCACTGGAAAAAGTCATAAATGACTTTTATTTTATTCATTTTCATCATTGTTTACCAGATCTACGAGGGTCGTAAGCTCGATGATTTTTCTGATAGATCCAGGGGTCACCTAATTTTCAGAGCACTTTGGGCCCAAATGGACCTTGTCGTTGGCTTCGTAGTGCCCAAAAACCCTTATTTTCATATAAAGTTTGTCCGATTTTGGCAAAGTCGTCCGGAGAGGAAAAAAATTTGTCTGAGGGTCGTACGGCCCCTAGACACAGTTTTCAAGGCACCATTTTTGAGAAAACTTCAAAAAAAATTTAAAAAAATCAAATTTTTTGATTAAAATCATGCGCCGCCCGTATAAAAGGCCAGCGCCGCCCTCCCGCCACCGGGCGGCCACCACCTTACACCACCGCGCTGCCAACTCACCGCTGATCCAGAGTTCAGCCCCACTCGGGCCCTTTTCTCTCTGCCTGGGGTCGTGTGGAGAACTGGGAGCTCTGCACCCATCTGCCGCTCCGCCTGGGTTAAGCCCCCAAGGGCTTCGCTTAACTGGTCAAGGTCACATTGGTGCCCAGGTGCCCACACCTAGCCCCTGTCGGGTTCTAAATCCTACCGAATGGTCCTATGCGTAACTGAGGGCTTCGGCCCAACCCCCTGCACACCAACCCCTGGTCCTGCATGCGACCAAGGGCCGATTTTTTTTAGCTCCTGAGGGCTGCAGATGGCCAAATCAGACATTTTTGGACAACTTTCATGGAAACGGGCTTATCTTGGGCATACGGCGTCCTTTTTTTGCAAACGAGATTTGGTTGGAAAGCTGTTTCCAAGATCTATGCAATGGTGTAGGTCTGATATTTTTTTTCTTCTTTTTTGATGTCTTTTTCAGCCTCAAAAGTCAAATGTTTCCATTTTCACTCCGGGACGCATATCTTTTGACTCGCTTATCTTTTTTTTGTGATTTTTGCGGCATTGGAAAGTTGGTTTCGACCTCTATGCAGATCTAAGGTCATTTATAGAATATGTGTACCTTATTTTATGCATGAATTCTTTTTTATTTTGTGTGTTAGGTTTGCATTTTCGCTTATGTTTCTATAGTTTTGCATTATCTCCTTTTGTAATCATTGGGTATTGTAATAATGAACTGATATAAATTTCCATTAAGGGGGGTTCTTGCATCCATTCTTAGTATTGGTGACAACTCACATGAGTTTGTCTAGTTTCCTATTGTTTCCTTTAGCTTATTTCTTGCTTCGCTAGACACATCGTTGGTTTGCTTTGATTCACACTTCAGTTGGGATTTTATAGTTCTTGATCTGCATTGGTTCAGATCTTTCTCATTTGAGGGCCATTTTTTTATGGTTAATGTTCTAGAATCTTGATGGTACTCGTCCTCTGGGCAGTTTTAGTTTTAGTTTGGCATTGGCTTCAAGAGACACAGCTTCAAGATTTGTCATCATTATGGGTCCTTTCATCCTTTCATCTACTGTTGCTTACAAATTCCAGGGTTGATCTAGTATGTGAGTTTCCAATGTTCCTTGGCATCGAGTCTGTTGTTGCATTTGTGATTTTGATATGGGATTTTTCAAACAGAAGTATCTTTCCTTGCTTGCCGGATTTGGGGTTCTAGTGTTGCTTCATCAGAGTTCTTCCAGTGCTTCTTCACAACAGTTCATCTCTCTAAGGGGGGGTTTTTCCCACTGGGCTTTCTCTCTCTTTGCATTTGTAAATGAGTACCTAATCAGGCCTTGTTTCTGAGACTCATCTTTGCATAATAATTTGCTTCTCCCTAAGTTGCACTTATGGGGGGTGTTGGTGTAATTAATATTTAATTACACATTTGCATAAGTTTACTTAGGCGTATTTAATTCCTAAGTTTTAGGTTTTATCCTTATCTTATTGAGCTATCTTGTTGCTCAAGATAAGATTAGGTTTATGCATCTTTGCTTTTATAAAGAAAATTATCTCTTGTAATATTTGGTACTTCGAATATATCATTTTGCACATCTTTTGAAAATCTCTTCTTTTTTGTTTTTCTCTTCTATGGAAGGTGATTTTTCTGGTTTGCAATCAGATCTTGGTTTCTAACACGGGGATCAAGGATCAAGAGGAAGGCTTACTTCTTATTGAAAGAAATTAATATGTAAGAGAGAAATTTGATCCACAAAGTCAAAAAAATTGAGACTTATTTGAATCTTTCAAGGATCCATCAGGACTTCATTGATTGGGTAGAAGACATATGCCTTATGCTTGATGTGATAAAAATTAAGAGGGAATCCCAATACTTGACACTCAAAGGTAACCCATCAAGGGGCCAAGAGGAAAATCTTATGTCTTATCGAAAAGAATAAGACAATAGGTAGAGAAAAGGCTTGATTAATAAAAATAAAAAAGTGAAATCGTGGATTGGGGATTAGGAAGAAAGCTTAATGCTAAGAAGAAAATATGATAGGAGGTAGAGAAGAAGGCCGATCCCCAAAGAATGCAAAATCAACAAGCAAATTTTGAAAGACCTGATCGACACTTTGGTAATCAAAGGGAGAAAATAAGGCTTATGAAGGGGAAGTGATAAGAGTTAAAGGTTAAGGTTGATGGACGAAACCCAAAACACTTAGGTAGAAAATGGAAAGAAGAGGTGAAAGAGATGGAGGATTGGGAACGATAGAGAAGGTATGCAGATAGGTAGATAAGAGAAAACTCGAAAGCTCAAAACTTTGGGACTTAGTCAATTTTGGAACCCTTTCAAGGAATAATTCATGCAAGATGGCCCATATAGGATCTCTCAAATTAGTTTTCAATGATAGGTCATATAGGGTGGCATGAAATATCAATAATAACACATAGTTATATAATTCTCATGAGTTGATATTTTCCTTCATGATATTTACTCGTTTGTAGCTTATTTAGGCATATTAGAGGTATTTTAAATATTTATAAAACTAGGGTACTAAAGGAAGTTGGGACTAAAAATAATGGTGACCATAAATGCCCATTGTTGGTTGATGGAGTACCTTTGAGATGGTGCAAGATACTTAGCTTCAAATTATATATTTTATTCTCTATACATATGAAACAAAGGAAACATGTGGGTGATGGTTTTTGAATGGGGGATGCACCTACACTTTCCCTATTTCATTAGGAAAAAGAGATCCCCTAGGGAAAGATTGACTTCCAACCCTTAGGTCAGTCAATCTTAATGTAGATCTTGTTGTTTCCATTATGACTAAGGATGGGATAAATCAGCCTAAAATGTACTTTTGGGAGAAAAACTAAAAATTAGTAAACAAACCCAATCATGCAATGCAAAATTGAAACATCAATTTAAAACCTTAATTTGACATAATCCAGAAAGTTCCACCAAATATGAGAAGGTTATGAATTTACACACCTATCACCAAAAGCCTCTATTGGGTGTCCTCTTAGGATAGATTCACCCTAGGGTAAATGGGTCTTTCTTTAGGGGTTCAAAATATGCATTCACAACCCTCTGGTCATGGATCTCCACTCCCGATTCCTCTAGGTTTCACAGTCGTAAATTCAAAATTAAACTCTAAAAGTGAGTTTTTGTGGCTTGATGAAAATGTTGACAACTTTGACAATTTTGCACTTCTGATGAATCTTTAGTCCTTCTTCAACCTAATATCTACAAAACACAGAAGAAGGATTTATTTTTTTTGTGAATGGGGATTTTCCTTGGTCAAAGCCCATTTTGGTAATTAAACCTTGAAATGAAATAATGAAACATGAAAGAAATGATGAATGAACACTTGTTATGTTGCAACTCACCAAACCCTCGAACGACTAAAACTTAACACATCTCTCCAAGGTCTTGATCTTGCATGAAATGGCTTAATTGGATGTTGATCTTTGATGCTTGAATCTTGACTTGAATGCTTGAAACCTACATCAAAATGTTAGCTCCAAAAACATGCATAGATGCAAATAACTTTGACATGATGCTTGAGATTTTGAATGCTGCAACAAATTATTCAAAAATCTGCTCTTGAACACCTTTGACAATAATATTAGCTCTTGTGAAATTTGAATTGAAGCTCTCTTGAAAATATAGGTTGGTTAGGATTTGAATTTGATAAAAATGCATTGTCTTTATAGGTAATTTTCTAATTTCTTGAAAATTAAATATTACAAGACAACATTTGAAATTTGAATTTGGATCATAAAAAGAACACCAAAAACATATTAAAATTTTGAATTTAGCAACTAAAGGGGACTCATTCACCCAAGGAAAAATGGGTCCTAACCTAAATTGCTAGGACCTATTCATTTTGGGGTGTTAAAAATGATAGTTGCATTAATTAAATATTGATTCCCCTTTTAGAAATTGTAATTAATTAGGCTTGTAAATGCATAATTGGTCCAATTAGAGACTTAATTAATTCCAATTAATTAAGGGATCTAAACATAGTGTGAAAATGTAAAGGAGTATATTTTTCAACACTAAATTTAGCCCGCACTTTAGTGAGAGGATGGGATTGCACTCAAACTCACACTAAAGTAGTCAAAAAAGTGTCAAGAGAGGTCTAATTGTACAATAATTGGAAAGATAAGGCAAAAAATATTAAGGAGGATGATCAAGCCCCCAAGATGTAAGATCTCATAGTAAACCAAGAAAGGCACAAAGAGATGCATGCCTATGTTAAATATGCAGCAACAAGACAAGATGCACAATCAAACATTGTCAAAATTAGTGAGAAGAGAAAGAGGGGTAGATCAAGCCTTGACTATTTTTCCAATAGGTATGGATCAAGCATTAGTTTTTTGTCCAAAAAATTTTACAAGTGGAAACCCATTGTCCACTATGCAAACAAAATGTACTCACAGGGGCTAGTGAAATCTATTGTCCACTAGGTGGGCCCAAAAAAGTGGCTAATGGGAAGCCATGTCAATTATAGGCTCCCATTGTACTAACTGCACCAAATTTATACCTCTTGATAACTTTGATAAGACACCACACAAATGATCACAAGGATAGCAAGTTGTGTTATGCTAGTCACTCATGATAAAGGCTCCACTCGCAAGCAAGTTATGTTATGCATTATGGCCAAGAAAAACATAAAGGCTCCACTAGCAAGAAATTTGTGTTATGCTTGGTGGCCTTGAAAAACATAATGGCTCCACTAGCAAGTAAGTTTTGTTATGCAAGGTTTCCATAAGAAACATGCTCACAAGTGCATTCTGATATACACTCGATGAGCCAAAACAAGTGAGAAACACACACTAGGTCTACAACATGTGAACCCATAAAAAAAGTGGTCATGGGAAAGTCATGCTAGATCTATAGGGTCCCATATGTCAACCATACCAAAATTTATACTCCTTGATAAGTTTGATAAGGCACCACACACAACAATCACAAAGCTAGCAACTTGTATTATGCTAAACACTCATGAAACAAAGGCACCAGGTCAAGCAAGTTCTATTATGCTTAGTGACCAAAATTTTTGGCTTAAGATAGTCAAAGGGGTTTTTCTTAGCTCATGAAAGGTCTCACTTTAGGGAACATCACATTAGATATCACCATCAAGAGAGGACTAGTAAAGAGATAAATGATTTGCACCTTAGGGAATGCAAGCCATAGCATTACCACTAAGAGGAATGTCATATTCCAAGAAAGGTCGCACTCTTGAATGACATCAATCCCAATGTCACCAACAAGAAGACATATCACATGAAGTAAGAAGACCAAACTTTGAAGCAATAATGAGTGGGGATGCTCATTCCCCCACTTTAAATAAATTGCTAAACATAATGTTGTGAGAAATTACTTTAAAGCATAATAGAATAAATGCCAATACATGATAACTTTATTCGAAAATCCCTATGTAAACATATGTTTTCGAGTACATCTATTTCAGGAAACGAGGGTTTCTCCCCATATGCAATCCTAAGATAAAACATAAGGGATCTGTTGGAACCAAAATTTAACCCAAAAAAATCATCAATCTTAGCCACCTAACTATGACCATCCTATTTTACACCATATGCATCCATCCTCAAAACCATCATTTCTATATAAATAAGCTTAAAATATTATAACTATAGTTCCCCTAACCCATTCCAATAAAAATCATTATCATTCAAAATCACCCTCCCCATAGTTGTTGCCTTAAGTCCACTACTAAGAATCTATTTCGCTAGAACAATTCCATTTCGAAGAGAGTTTCATTGCAGTCTCCCCGACAAATCAATAATGAAGCCAACACAAAATATTGGCGAGACCACTATGCATCGAAGTGACATATTTGGATGTCTCTTCAACAGCTCAAAAAGAAATATTTTGAAGAGACCTAGGTATCTCAGAGTGAAGAGTCATCTTGTCTCTCCAACAAATTATAGTACAAAGAGACATTGATTATAAGGATGTTGAAACATTTTAGCATTCAAGAAATAGAAAAACATCTCTCGTACATCAAAGATTATCATATAATAAATGATGAACGACTAGCAAATTCAAGAATACGACAATGATTTTGAAGAGAAATCAATTCATTGGGATAAGAAATGAAGAATTCTCTTCAACCCCATGAAAACAACTAAGAATGAAATGTCGAGGATACAAGCTTGTGTTGAGAGGACGTGGACAAAAGTCTCTCCAATCCCCCAATGATAGGAACGTGGAAATGAGGAAATACTTTCGAGGAGACTATGGGGCATCGAAGAAAGGTGATGGCGAGTCTCTTTGAAACTCTGAAATGAAAAGTGAAAAATAAGAGATATCAGAGAGGGGGCCCATATTAGGAAAACATAATTAAAGGTCTCTTCAAAGTGTTGATAAACAAAAGAATATCAGTATGTTAAAGAGACATAGGCATATCAAAGGGAGATGGTCACAGGTCTCACTAAAATCCCGATAATGAAGATGGAAGGAAAAGCAGTAGAAACCTGAGGTATAGTTGTTGGAAAGACTTTATGATGTCGAAGAGAAACACTTAAATGTCTCTTCAAAACTTTGAAAAGGAATCAAAGGTGAAAACATGGTGAAAGTATAATCAAAGTCTCTTCAATGTAACAAAAACCTAGTTGACATGACTAGTGGAGCTTTTGAAGAGATAACTAACATTAATGCTATGGTTGATTAGAAAGGTGGCGCAAGTTGTTAAGAAGTTGTTGAGATGATTTAGCATTGTTGTCATTGATGTCAAAACCTGGGATCTGGAAGGTTGTGCTCTGGATGATATATATCCTATTGCGAGCTTTGTTGTTGAGCAGTGTGGATATTATCCTTGATCCAGATACAACAATACTTCTTTTTGGGACATCTGTGGAAGTCAGTTAATCCAGAATAATGAAGACTAATCTTTTGATATTGGTTTCTGTGCTCAAAGCTTATTCCAATTATCCTTGCTATCTAGACATTCATGTAGCATGTTAAAATTTTTGGTATGTCTAATTGTGTTTCTTTGGTTGGTACTGAAATTGATGGAAATCAAGATTTGGTCTTGGTTGTGGCATGCCCCAGAACATTGTTTGCATTATAACATGTATATCCTATTCTTTGGGTTCAAATATCTTGGTAAAAATGTAGCGTGTTGATTTCAGCGGGGAGGTTCTATATGGTCCATGTTTCATTCCTTTCCACCACGGGAATATTTTTTGGTGACCTAATTCAAATTGTGTTTCGCCGACTTGGGAGTTTATGGAAGCATGGAATGGAATTGTGTTTGGATGACTTAGGAGTTTATGGAAGCATGGAATGGTATAAGTAAAATTTGATTTTGTTCGATGAAAGCAAGTGTGGTGAATGTTAATCTAAAAAATCTAGACATTGTGAAGTATGCAAAAATATATGACTAAAGGTAGCAAACAGTGAGATTCTATCTAGTGTCATTGTTGGTGGCAGTTATTTTAGCGGTGGATTCCCTTTCAATATTCTTCTAGAAATGAGCCCTTTTCTATTGGCAATGATCCTTTCTCTTTTGGTAGTGAGCCTTTTTATATTTGGTTGTAATAGCTAGGCAATGAGCCCACTAGCAGTGAGCCTTACCTACAGTGAGCTTTTTTGGTAGTGATCCTTTGTAAAAATTACCTTAACCGGTGTCACCTAAATCAGTGTTCTTTAATTGAGAATTATCATTCTCCATGGATTTTCCCATCTTGGGTTTCAACGTATATTCTCGTGTTCATTGTGCATGGTGTTGTTATGTGCTTTCATGTTCATATCTATTTGATTATTATCTTATTGATTTAAGCTTTCATTGGATTAATTAAAGTCAAGAAAATTGTTTTATGATAATTAATTCACCCCCTCTCAGTTTTCCAAACTATTCAACAATTGGTATAAGAGCCTGGTCTCTTGCAGATAAAGCTTAATCGCTTGAGGGAGATCTTGGCAGTTTGAACAGATGGTAGGAGATTATTACTTTAGTGAAGAACTAAAGATAATGTTAGATGATATGGAAAGCACGAAATCTGAAAATTAAGAATTGAAAGAAAACATCAAGGAGGAAAATGCCTATATCGCAAAGCTAAGGGAGCAAATCCAGAAATTCAAAGCAAGACATAGAGAGGTCAGCCAAGAATTAAAGGAGTCAAAGGAAATTATTGTGGATTTAAAGCTACGATTGGATGAATGCAAAAAGAATGAAGAAAATATCAAAGATACTATCAAATAGAAAATGGATGAATGCAAGAAGACTAAAGAAAATCTCAGACAGAAATTAGAAGAAAACGAGAAGTTAGATCAAGAGTTAAGAAGGTTGAAATTAGAAGCAATAGTATGTGAAAGTAGCATAATTCTAGATCAACTCTTTTCCCTATAGAAATGTCACAAGGATAAGGGAGGACTTGGCTTCTAAGGTGAAAGCTCAAATCAGGACACTAAGGGCAAAGATAAAGTAGTTGAAGCTGAAGTGAGATCTATTGTAACAAGCAAGGTCTAGAACTCTAGAACACCTACAAAAAGACCTCCAGTCAGGAAACCAAATGCTCAAAGGTACTTATCATTTAATGGATATTATTTTCTATGCAAAAAATTTGTACATAAGGTTGTAGAGTGTAGAAGCAAGAAGGAACTGAGTACTCAATGCTTTAACTGTCATAAGTTTGGTCACAAAGCAAGTCGTTACAGAAGTCAATTATCTAATCTGGCTAGAAGGAATGGAATGAATAATCTCTTTCATGGTAATTTCCATTTATGCCATGGTTATGGTCACAAAGCTAATCAGTGCAAATCTATTGCTCACTCAGTTAAGCCAGAACAAATATGTTACAAGTGTAGTCAACCTGGACATTATGCTAACACATGCAGATATGTTGCTCTGGAAAAGTATAAAAATAAAAAAGGTTGCAGAATCAAATGAATCTAAGGAGAAGACCATCATGGTTTGGAAGAAAAAGTAAATGAGTGTGGGGAGCTCTTATGTGGTACTAGATCTCAGTACAAGCTCTTCCAAAATTTGATCCAACTACCTTGGCTCAGGGCGAGTACTACAATACATTTCTTATCGGTTCCCCCTCTCCAAAGTGATATTGATGTGTTTTTGGCATGGATGAGTTTTATCTAGTTGGTATGTATGATGAAGCTTAATCAAGCTGATTGAAAAGTGAAGTAAAATTGATGGTGTCATCGATGTAAGCTTTTGGTGGTGAAATAATCATGAGCAATTAAGGATAAAAGGTGGAGTTTCAAATCATTTCTCACAATTTGCAAAGGAGAAGAGGTTTCGCTGAGTGATAAAAGGATTGAAGAAGCTAAGCACGATGATGGAATCTGTGTTGGTTGATAGTGAATCCAGTGACAGTATTTCGCTAAGGCTGAAGGGAGTAGAGTTTGATGAATTTGATCATCGGAAGATGAAGGAAATGGAACTAGGATTGAAGACTGATGAATTGCAGAATGTAAATACCCTGGGTATGAATCTATGGGGAGAATTTCCCTGGATTTCTGACAAAGAGTCTATCTTGTTCCTATTGATTCAATTTAAGGATGGAAGTATCATTTTGGACAAACCATATATGATCACTAAGGAATTCATTGAAGCTATTACTAGATTGTGTAGTGTTGGTGACCTCCATGTGAAGAAAAGTGTGAAATACATAGACATGGAGGAACTTACCAGTATTGACAAATACCCTTGAGCTCTACTGATAAATACCATTGTCGATCCTACAGTAAGATTTGTTGCTTATGGTATCACTTACAAAATCTATTTTGAAATCGTGAAGGTTCTACATCAGCTATTATTGTGTATCTTGCACATAAGATGGTGAAGGAAAATAAATAGTTTGACTTGTGTAGCCTAATAATGGAAAACCTAATTGAGAATATCAGAATATCTTTGGTTGAGATTTATCCCTTTCGGTTTGGTTCTTTACTCATATGTTTAGTATTTTACTCTCTGAGTTCACTACCATCAAAGGAGAATGTTAAGTGGAAGTTCGACATCCTTGTTGGAAAACAAGTTTATAGATATTTGGAATGTATGGAAGATAAAGGAAGTGCATACAAAGTTTATTTCTCATCCTTGCAGATGGATCTAACCTCCAATATTATAGTGTCTAGTGCTATGCCTATCAGTCAGCTCGAGGAGGGTTCCTCCTCTAGTAAGGAGTTAGAGGTTGTCATTGGTGGTTCCCCTCTAGAACCTAAAAGGAGGAAAATAAGATGTTTGACTTGTGTAGCCTAATAATGGAAAACCTAATTGAGAATATCAGAATATCTTTGGTTGAGAATTATCCCTTCCAGTTTTGGTCTCTGCTCATATGTTTAGTATTTTACTCTCTAAGCTCGCTACCATCAAAGGAGAATGTTAAGTGGAAGTCTAGCATCCCTATCGGAAAGCAAGTTTACAAATATTTGGAATGTATGGAAGATAAAGGAAGTGCATGCAAAGTTTATTTCTCATCCTTGCAGATGGATTCGTGCTCCAATGTGATAGTGTCTAGTGCTATGCCTATTAGTTAGTTTGAGGAGGGTTCCTCATCCAGTAAGAAGGAGTTAGAGGTTGTCATTGGTGGTTCCCCTTTGGAACCTAAAAGGAGGAAAATTAACACAAAATATTTCATCACTATCTTAGAAGAGAAGGAGAAGGAAGAAGAGTCTCTTCCTAGATCTGACTCTTTCAATCTAGATGAAGTTCACTTGGTGTTGGATGAGGGTGATATGAAAAAGGTTGGTGAAATGTGGTACTCCTTCTCTCCATTCTGTAGGCCTAGAATTGAAGATGCCTTAGTTGACTATCTACTTAAAAAGGGTACTATTGTTTCTATTGTTTCTAACTCATTACCAGATGATTTGGTAGAAGTTGTTGAAGAAAGGTTATTGCAGGAAGGATCTGAAGGATATAAGATCCAAGATATGGTTGAGATAAGGTGTTTCAAATCCAAACATAAATTATCCAAACACATTGGTGAGACAAGAGAATTCATTAAGGAGATGTCTGACATCTAGAGATACTATCTTCGGTGGCCTACTGCTGTTGAAAACTTTAGAAGTAGAATTGAAGCTATTGAATCTAAATTGAATGATATTAGGAAGTGTTTTTACTTCTTCAAAGATAAAGATGGAAAAAAAAGAATAATATTTGGTGAGTTGCAAGCTAAGTTATTGTCTACTCGAAGATAGAGGGAAGATTTGGTTAAAAATTTATGGTTGGCCAACAAAATTGTTGAGGTCCAATTGGATCATCTATCTAGGATACTTTTTGATGTAGAGGATTGTGAAATTCAATGTCTGTCTTTGAACTGGTCATCATCGTTTGAGTTCTTGGCTCTAATGGATAGTATGTGTGTCAAAATGGTTTCTATTATGTAAGCTTGGAAGAGGATTCTTCCAATTGTGAGAGAAAGGTACAAGAAAATATTTCATGTGAAAAGTGTTATTTTTACTTGATTTCCTGAATGTTCTTATTTGGCCCTTTTCCTTTGTTGGAAAAAAGGGGTAGAAAAATGAAGAGAAAAAAAAAAAGGAATTGATTTGCTTGACAAAGGGGGAGTGCTTGGAGTCTTTTGTTTGTAGTTTTTGTTGTTTTTCCATCAATGCCAAAGGGGGAGATTGTTGAGAAGTGTTTGAGATGATTTAGCATTGTTGTCATTGATGTCAAAACCTGGGATCTAGAAGTTTGTGCTTCGAATGATATACAGAAATGATCTATCCTATCATGAGCTTTGCTATTGAGCAATGTGGATACTATACTTGATCTGGATATGACAATACTTCTTTTTGGGACATCTATGGAAGTCAGTTAATGCAAAATAATGAAGACTAATATTTTAATATTGGTTGTTGTGCTCAAATCTTGTTCTGAGTATCCTTTCTATCTATACATTCATGTAGCATGTTACAAGTTTTGGTATGTCTAATTTTGTTTCTTTGGTTGGTACTGAAATTGATGGAAATCAAGATTTGGTCTTGGTTGTGGCATTGCCATCGGCTCTAGAATATATTTCATGTAATTCATTTTTTTCTATTTTTTGGGAATTATGCTATCTTATGTATGACCTATTTATGGGTCTCTTGTAATGTGGTAAGGATATCATTATGTGTGACCTATCCATTAGGTCCAAACCAATCTGGAAATTGGTTAACATGCCTTAGAACATCGTTTGCATTGTAACATGTATATCCTATTCTTTGGTTCTAGATATCTTGGTAAAAATGTAGCATGTTGATTTGCGAGGAGGTTTTGTATGGTCCATGTTTCATTCATTTCCACTGTAGGAATGTTTTTGTGGTGACCTAATTCAAATTGTGTTTGGTCAACTTAGGAGTTTATGGAAGCATGGAATGGAATTGTGTTTTGCCGACTTAGGATTTTATGGAAGCATGGAATGGTCTAAGTAAAAGTTGATTTTGTTCGATGAAATCAAGTGTGGTGAATGCAAATCTAAAATTCCAAATATTATGAAGTATGCAAAAATATACAACCAAAGGTAGCAAATAGTGGGATTCTATTTGGTGTCATTGTTGGTGATAGTTATTTCAGCGGTGGATTCCCTTTCATCATTTTTCTAGCAGTGAGCCCTTTTCTATTGGCAATGATCCTTTTTATATTTGGCTATAATAGCTAAGCAATGAGCCCACTAGTAGTGGACCTTACCTATAGTGAGCATTTTTGGTAGTGAGCCTTTGTAAAAATCACCTTAAATGGTGTCACCTTAACCGGCATTCTTTAATTGAGAATTAACATTCTCCATGGTTTTTCCCATCTTGGGTTTCCACATAAATTATGGTGTTCATTGTGCATAGTGTTTTTATGTGTTTTCGTTTTCATATCTATTTGATTATTATCTAATTAATTTAAGCTTTCTCTAGATTAATTAAGTCAAGAAAATTGTTTTATGATAACTAATTCATACCCCCTCTTAGTTATCTAGATTATTCCACACAAGTGTCATCTATCAACTAGAGTTGATGGAAGCGAGCCAAATCTTTCTATATCTTTCTCGTAAGATCTTGAAATCTCAATGAATTGTAGTTGATAATTGAGGACGTAGCATTGAACGATAGCGGGCAATTCAAAAACAATGACATTGATTCAAGTAAGTACTCAAAACTTAGCTGAAGATATTTTATCAAGGCTTGTTTGAAGTACAATGAAGATAGGATTTAAACATAGAAAGAACACCAGAGAAACCAAAAGTGCAAAGACAAAAAATTGAGACTAGGCTACTGAATCAAGATTTAATTGAACAATGCCCTATTTTTGGGTTGACATCTAGGAGGACAACCTAATTGAACCCCTTATGTCAGAAAATGGAAAATAAACATAAGAACTTGGGAGAAGTGTGCACTCCACAATGAGAGTATGACCTATTTATATATCATTATAGAAAGAAATATAGGCACAAACCTGTATCAAACCCATGGAACATGAACTTAGAAAAACTTGTGATGCCCAATGTATTTGTAAATGTGGAGTTAATTAAGGTGTTAACTAAAAATTATAACCCTAAGACAAGGTCAATTCATTCTCATGACAACTCTTAGCTTATCCTCATAGCAAGAGATTACATCTCCATGCTCTTTCAATTAGATACATCCAAGAAAATGCCACTGAGGATAAGGGATCTTTTGGAATAGTATTGAACCATGGACACAAGCTACAAGAGATGGAAATTACCCTTGCACCGACCCAAAGATGTGGGAAACCAACTTAAAAGATTCTCTAGTGATGAGAAACCCCCATTTTCTTTGGGTTTATTTGAGGAGTACTACCAGTATACCTACTACTCAGATAGATAGGTCTTAGGAGTAGATGATCCTACTATAATGGCCATAGCTCCCATGGTTTTAGTAGCATATATCTAGATCCAAGATGCTAGGTTGTATGATTATGCAGAGTACTTATCTGAGGTTATTAATACCAAACTTGTTTCTATAAAAAACAATAGTGATACTGTCAATTTCAGACAATACTCCATTCTCATGCATATGATACTATATGAAGGACAAGCAATGGGCATGTGGGGAGAGGAGTAGAGGATTAAAGATTTGGATAATTATGAAAATGTGAGACCAGTCCAAATGTGGACCTCTATATGGGACAACAGATGTGGGAGGTCCCACTATTTGTATTTTGAAGAGTATTTTTGTGAAACCCCTATACATATTGCTTGGCCATAATTGTGATTACAAATTGTCTCCACAGAATTGGATATTCCTCAGACCAAAAGAGAAAAACTCTAAAGGGAAGGTAAATCACAAATGGGGGGACTAGTATGTATATGAATATTACACTCTAATAAGAGTATATGGATTTTAGCTAGCTCCATTCCTTCTTACAAGAACAATGACTAATAGGGTTGCATGCTTGTAAATTGTGAGGCAATTATCCTATTCAGACTATATGCTCCTCAAGAGTTATGGAAAACAGTCTCTCATTCCCTCTACTTTATGTTTCAGTGATTTTACTATCATTTCTAAAAAAGGGTATGACTCAATTGTCAACAAAATAGATTACTATGGCATGCCACTAGGAGATAAGAGGGAAAATTTTGACCCTAAACATTTTGTTCATAATGCCAAGATGACACAAAAACCAAAAAGGTATGAACATTTTTTTCATAGATGGTGTTATTAGAAACTATGATGAGAATCAGGAAACAATGAGAAGGATGCATACAACAGGATAGTGATGGTAGAAGAATGGAGGAGTGGCTATAACCTATCATACATAGATGCATTTCAGGAAATATTTGATCTTATGGATAGATTTGACCAATTTCTTTTGCGTGAAGAAGAGTTGACCAAGGACATACCACTTGTAGCTTTTGAGAAAAGTTGAGGTGCTTGCTTGGGGAGACAAGTCAAGGACATCAAACCCTTGAGTCACTCATAAACACAGCCCAATCTAGATGTTAGCTTCTTAGCTGACACTCCAATCATTATTGAAGATGACATTGAAGAAGATGATGAGGTCACACAAATTACTGCTCCTTCCATTCCCTAGTACAAAATACAACCAGAAAGGAGTGTGATTACCTTTAAATCCTTTGAAAAAATATCTAATGATGTAAGACATTGTGTGAGCTAGGATTTCATTGCAGATGATGCATTTTTTTAAACTCCTGAGTTTAAAACCTTCATTTATGAATACAAGGGAAGAAATATAAGAGAAAAGATGAAATAAATTTCCCTGAGTAGGAAGCAGATGCCTTAAAATATATTCAAGATGAAGTTGAAAAGGAAATGAAAAACATCACCCTTGAGAGAGAAAGAGAGTTGCTACAAGAACCAAGGGTTATGCTTCTTCCAAGGTGGGATATTAATTCAGCCATAGTCTTTGACAGTTTCATGAAGAGAGAAAACAAAACTTTCCAATTATCAAACGATGCCATTGATAAGATCTGCACTGGATCAAGGTATAATCTTGACAATACCACTTTGCAAATTTAGGCCCTTTACCCACTAGTGAAGAGACCTTCTCTTATTAATAAACTTGATCAAGTCTTTAGTCACCCTTTAGTACAAAGAGTAGGGGATAGCAACCCTATTGAGACAGTTGAACTAAATGTAAATGTTGCTAATTTTACCAAGGCTCAAATTGAGAAGCTAATCAGAGATAATAAAGGGTTGATCGATGAAAATGAAATATTGAAATAAGATGTAATCAATTATAGAGATAAATTTTCTTCCTCTTTAGGTATTTACTCACCACTAGTGGAATTTGAAAGGAGAGTGCTTGAAGAAATGTCTAAAACTGCATATTGGAAGTGGAAATATGAAATCATCCAAAAAAAATAGGAGCAATTAAAGAAAGAATTAAAAACTACTACATTTGAGGTGGTATTAGAATTTATCTACAAAAGATTTTCCAAGATGTTTGAGAATGCCTAAAAGGTTTGTATTATCCACAGTAAGACATTCACAGCCTTTCAAGAGCATGGTAGATTAAGCAATAGAATGAAGGAAGTAGAGATACAAATAAAAGCCAAAGGGGATGGTAGTGAACATATGCTTCAGGAGTACCAAGAGTGGGTGAAAATGCATGATCATTTCCACAATGTACTTACATAGGAATTGAGTGACTTCAACCAACCGTTGAGTATGGACCTTCCAAACTTCTTTCATGGAGGAGAATTGAAGGATCGAGATGTGTGGAAAGATGAAATATCTCAGTATCTACCAATGCCTCTAGATGAATTCAATGATGAAGAGGAGGTGTTGGAAAAAAAACATGTACACTTGGGAAAAATCTTTGATCTAGAGTATGCAATGAAAGACATCATCAATAATGTAGACACTTATGCAAAATTGGGATATATTGAACACTTATCAAAGATCAATATGTTTATTGCACAGGCCAAATAAGGAATACATGGTAATGAAGTCTTGCAAGATCTAGTGTACTATCGAGAAGTATGGATTTTGAATAGATCTTCAATAATCACCAGTGCCTATTGAATATTAATGGATCGTGGTGCATCTACCCGCGAACTTCTAAAGATTTCATGTTTATGTTTAATGATGTTTTTAAGAATTCTAGTTATCAAGCAACATGACTTGGTTTTATCTTGTTATTCAAATCAAAAGTCCATTTTGATTTTTCAAAACATATTTGTTGTTTATGTGCAATTTAGTTTATTAGTTCCTCTAAAGGATTAAAATTCCATATTAATTAGTCATAGTAACCTGATAAGAACCACTTGGATCAATAAGAAGAGTCTGATAATTATATTCTTGAATGTTTACACAAGGTGTAAACAATCACAAGTGCCAAAAATTATGAATTGTATCTAGTAAGTAGGTCACACATCATTCACCTCTTGACTCCATTATCCCAATAGTAGTAAGCACTGGTCTTACCCATCTCATTTTAAAGTCCCATAAAATCTCATCTATACCTTCACATTTAAATTTCAGCATTAGGAGTAGGAGTAGTAAACAAGCCTTCATCTATTCCACACTTCATTCCATTATGGGTAGATACTCAAAACATAATTAAGTTACACATCTCACCCAAATATGATTCAATCATTAAGGTCCAACTACCTAGATTTAGCAGAGCCTAAAGTGCACAAAGTCATCAACCATATAGGTTAACTCTATTTGTTAGTTCAAAAATGTTGTAAGTTTGATCATAGAGTCTGGCATCCTCTTAGGATTTAGCCACTTAGTGTCTAATAATAGATTGGTGGCTCCATTGGGGAACCACTTAGGGAAAATTTTAGCCTATCCAATTTTAAGGTCAATCAAGGCCTTCCATCACAAAGTCATAAATATTCACATTTGTGTAAACACTCAATCACCTTACTGAATAGAAGACTTCGTCGGGATAAAAAAAATTATTCAACCTTCCTACTTATGAAGAAGTAGGTGGTGACTATCAAACTTTTATGACTGATAAGCTAAACATAAGATCATAAAGATTAGATCATAGACATCAAATAATTACCATATCACCCAAAATGGATGGCAGAAGATCATTGCACAAAGGAGTTCCAAAGAAGAACAATGGTAGGTGGACAGAAAAACATGGATCTCCCCTTCAAATTTTGGGACAAATAAAAATGAAATAGTATCAAATCATATTTAGATATAATGTATGGAGATAAGAGCAACACATCAAAACAACCTTTCACAACACACAACAGTCCTTTTCTCAATGATGAAGGATACCAGCCAATGCCACATGAGCAGAATAATTTGACTAATAGTATTCTCTACTTTAAACCTAACCCTCAATAAATGAGTGAAATTGATGCATGAATGGAAGATGGGAGAATCTAAAACTAAAAGGAATACGACTACAAGATTTCATTAAATCAAGGAGAGGAATCTCAATGTGGACATATGGACCACTTTTCCCCTACTAAAAATCATGTCGGTCATACTACCACAACCAATATGACCAATAAGGAGTTGGAACAATATGTAGGAAGAATCAAGGAAGAGTTTAGGAGGCAACAGTTGATAAAACAAAGAGAAGAGTTAACTCAACAATTGCTTCAGATTAGGGTCCAATCATCAACAAAAGGACCAAAGTATATACCTCCCCATAAGCAAGGAGGGAATGCCAACCCCACCAATTCATAGGGATCATCTCATAATATAGGTGTTCCAAGCACTTCAAAAGCACCTTACAATAGAACTGGGGATCCAAACCATTATGTGCACCATAATGTTATACCACAAATCTCAGAACCATTAAATACTAGCACCATTTCACAATCCATGAACAATGCTTACCCACCTCTTGGCCAATAGTATGTCCCATCCCACCAGCATTATGTACCTCAGCCAAATATGCATAGAAGTATGTACTCCCACCAAAACATCCATCAGAATGTGCATCAACCTCAATATGGGTTTTAATACTACCCCAACTAGCCTAACCAAAATCCCTACTCACAAGAACTCCCAAATGTAAATGTGTATAGACAATTGGACTTATCTGGACATTCAACATGCTTGAACCCAATCGGTATTGATTTAAGGAATATAGTCCCTAAGTTCTCAAGGAACAATGAAATCACAACTGAGGAACACATAATAAATTTTAATGCATTCGTGCAAGACCTTGGTATAGAATATGAAGAAGTACTCATGAGGCTATTTATGATGTCCTTGACTCAAGAAGCCAGAGATTGGTTTATCACCCTATCTGATGCCTCAATTACTTCCTCAGCATATTTTAAGAATCAATTCATAGAACAATATGGAAATCATTGTGCATTTTCCCTACATGAATTAATGAGTATCCAAAAACATCATAATGAAACTATTTTTTATTTCAATCAAATATTTTCCAAAATAAACAACAAAATACCACGAGTCTAAACTAACTAACTATGTGGCTCTTTCCATCTATATAAAAGAATTTGACCAAAAAACTAGACATGAGCTTAGAAAAAAATTTCCTAATACCATGGCAGAAGCCCAAAAAGCTACTATAAATATTGAGAATAATAGAAAAGCCATAGGATGACTAGTAAGAGAGATAATAATAGAATCCCACAAAATCCCAACAACTATCAAAGTAGGAAAGAAAACCAATATAGGAATGATAGACCAAGATTGCATGACATTCCATATAACACCAACTGGAAGGGTGGAAGGCTAGTTGACAACAATCACAAACAAAACTGGAAAGATACCCTGGATCCTTTTGAAAAAACATGGAGCACGTGTGGTGGAAAATAAACCATGGTGTTGGCATGTGATAGGCTCCATGCACCAGAATACTGTGTAGTGGCTCAAACCTTAAAAGAGAGTGAATGGTCCCAAGAATAGAATAGGGATGATCATACCATAAATATATTGGGATGGGGCCCTCATCAAACATTTAATGATGGATACACATCTTCTCAAGGGTATGAGTATGATGTCAGTAATCAAAGGTACAATATTAATTTGTGACAAGAAGTGTTCTCTGATCCAAAAGAGGATTAACAAGAAACCGTCTAAGAATATCATACAACACCATAGTTCCAATTGAGAACAACAACAAAAGAAGAAAAATGGCCATTACAACAAAAGTTGTGGCAGCAGCTAAAAGGAGTGGTTACAATTTGAGAATTAGACCCATAGATGTAGGGCATGAGACACCTAGGAGCATGTTTGTAAAAGAATAGAAGCATTGAAAGAATGCCTCAAATGACCATAGGAAAGATGAGATGGGAAAACCTCAGAAACACACACCAAAAGAGGCTATAAATGTCAAATCATAGAGAGTTTGAGATAATCAAACCAAAGGTAAAAGGACTACCAGGATAGAGAAGACAGAGTAGGGAATCACTGCCCCCTTATTTGATATTTCCCAAGAATTAACCCAAATCAAGATGAAGGTGCCATGATGAAGATAGATGAATGTGGGGATACTACCCTCAAGTTAATCTCCAACACATCCCACAAACAAAAAAATCAAAACAAGGACAAAAATAATAAGGTTAACACTGTGGAACAAGAAACCAAAAAAACACTAGAGTTTTACTTGGGTGACACTCTTACAAAGAATCCCTCTCAAGTGGATCCATTCTACACCACCCTATTGATCAATAACAAGTTGGTAAAAAACTGCATGATTGACTCAGGGGCAGCGATCAACATCATGCCTATGACTGTCATGAAAGAACTAGGCTTATGGGTAAATAGTACCTATGGAAAATGCTACGCCATGGATAATAGATTAGTCCCAGTGGTTAGAGTGATATGGGACGTGGAATTGAAACTAGCATCATATCCTGAGGCAACATATAGAACATACATCACTGTGGTGGATACTCCTTATTATGGAATGTTGTTATCTATACAATGGACCGCAACAATAGGTGGAAATGTCCAATTAGACCTATCATATGCCACCATACCAATGAATGGAAGAGAAGTCAAGCTCTGTAGAGAACCTAGATCAGAACATGTCATAGAAAATTTTGATCGTAACCAAACAAATTATTTCTGTGATGTAGATCTTAGGAATTTTAGGATCAAAAAATCACATCCAAAACTGCAAAACACATAAACTATCAGTAGAGAAGCTCAACATGATGGTACTAGTATATGGAAGATGTATTTTTGATGGGGCATGTAGTAAAAGTGGAAATGGATCTGGGATAGTGTTTATTTCACACTCTAGAAAGACATTCAAATATTCATTCCTATTGACATTTGAATGTACCAACAATATAGTTGAATATGAAGCACTGTTGCTAGGTTTGAACATTGCTACAAGACATGGGATTAATTTGTTGGAAAATTGTGGAGATTTTGAGTTTATTCTCTCTCAAGTCAGAGACAAGTACCTATAAAAAAAAATAGATTAAAACAATACAGAAATGCAGTCTGGGACTCCATTGAAATATTTGATGCATTCTCAATAGACTGGATTGAAAGGTCTAAGAACATAATGGCAAATTTCTTGGCTAACATGGCTCTCAAACAAGATGATATTACATTATGAGGAATCATTGAAGTTGAATTCAAAGCAAGACCTACTATCCCAAATAATATATACAATTGGAAGGTGTTCAATGATGATGAATATCTAAATAAATTCCTCCACTATGTTGATCAATATGAGTCTCAGGAGATAAACTTCAATGCATTTGTAGAGGTAGATGTCAAAGAAATAGTCTTTCAGTAGGAAGTGGTGCAATGACAGTAGGAGGGTACTCAGAGAGAACAATCTAGACCGTACAAGAGTAACACAACGAAAGTAATACAGAATATGGATGCAAATGCAGATTAACACATTCTCATTAATAGAAATCTCAGTTACATTCGTCTGACAACATCTGACTTACAGATTTGGCTCAGAGGCCTGATTATACATGCTCAAAATAAAGCATTCCAATATTCTCCTATGTGTGAGAGAATTCTTACAAATACAATTTATCAACTACTAACTCAATTCTCACTATCTCCACTACTTATTATAATGATCAAGTACAAGCTTTATACTATATCTGTGGTTCTGGAAACATCCGCGTTGGCCAAAGATCATCACAATTTCCAATGAAAGAAAATATAACGGGCGCATGAACAAGTCAGCCTCAAATTTGAATTACTCCATCAATGGGTGCATAAGATGAAGTGTGGACCTATAATGAAGGTCGCGGAAACTTCAAGGAACATTTAAAATCACACCATTAAGATTTGAAATTCACGGTAACGATCCATGAACAATCAAATTAGTTGTTAGGCTTGAAAACTATTCTAGTGTCGGTTCAAGAAACTGTCATGAAATATGGAATCAATAACTTGCTAGAAAAATATCCAACCTTGCTCAAATCTTGGAATAAGGAAAATGAACATGTCCATGATGTACGTAGAGATCCATAGGGTCTAGTGAGAAAATATGATGAATCCACCAACATGAACTGAGAAAGAACAAAACAAGGACAAAACTAAAAGGAAAATATTTTTGGTTGATGCAAGATTGCCAAGAACCAAGGATGCTCTTGCATCAGACATCCGGGGTTAATGAAAAGTGAGTCTCTCACTTTGTAGGGGCCAAAGGAAAACCATGACGGTCTACCTCAGCCTAAGAAATCCATGAAGAGTCCTCCACTGGTCTAATTTTCCACTTCACAAGATATCCTTTGTAGTTTCTTCCACGAGTCTTCCTCCCATCTCTGATATCCAGAATCTCCTCAATCTCATCTGGCTATTGTTTAGGAAATTGATTCTCCAATTCCACTGTACTGTCCTCACTAAATTTTGCTTCATAATACTGACGTAGGTCTGTAATGTTGAATATAGGTGATATACCCATACCATCCGGTAACTCCACTTCGTATGCATTTCCTGAATCAAACTTCTTCAAGATCCTACAAGGTCCAAACTTCCTCACCTTCAACTTGTTGTATGTCCCAACTAGAAATCTTTATACCATCACTTCATCTCCAATTTTGAACTCCTTATGTCTCCTCTTCTCATCTTCCTTCTCCTTATACCTCTGGTTCATATCTTCCAATTGGTGTTTCACTTGAGTATGTACTTTCTTCATGTGTTCTGCAAATTCCTCTACTTCTGTACTCCTTTTTTCTTCCATACTAATGTCTCTTAACTCTGATATACCTCTAGGATGAATTCTAGTAACAATCTCAAAAGGTGTATTTCCTGTACTCCTATTCACTGAATTATTGTATGCAAACTCTGCTTGTGCCAAGACTAAATCCCAACTTTTGGTCTTCCATCCAACCAAACATCTCGTAAAAATCCCCAAGCTCTTGTTCACTACTTTTTTCTTTCCATCAGTCTATGGGTGAAACGTAGAACTGAAATTCAAATCTGTCTTCAACATCTTCCAAAGTGTCCTCCAAAAGTAACCAACAAACTTTACATCTATGTCTGAAACAATACTCCTAGGTAATCCATGCAATCTAACCACTTCCCTAAAAAATAAGTCTTCTACATGCACTGCATCTGTTGTCTTCCTACAAGGTATGAAATGTGCCATCTTAGAAAATCTATCTACCACCACAAATACAAAATCATTACCTATTTGTGTCTTCAGCAATCCAAGTATGAAATCCATGTCGATATCCTCCCAAGGTCTTTCTAGAACTGTCAAAGGCTTATACAATCCAACATTCTTACTACTCCCTTTTGCAACTTGAAAAACTCTACAACTCTACACAAATCTCCTGACATCCTTATGAATATGTGGCCAAAAATAATTCTCACTCACCAATGCTACTGTCTTATCAATTCCAAAGTGTCTTTCCAATCCTCCACTATGTTTTTCTTTCACCAAGTTTTCCTTCATTGAACTCTGGGGTATACGCAACAGATTACCTCTAAACAACATATCCTTCTAGATGAAATAATCCAACCACCGGCTTCTATCCTCCAAAAATGGTTCCTTACAAGCTCTCCATGGTTCTGCAAAATTTGGATCTTCCTCATACAAGTTCTTCAACTCATTAAAGCCTAATACCTCCATTCTCATCTCTCTTAGCAAATTCCTTCTCCTAGGTACTCAATGCATCAAAAACTCTATTTGACTTTCCACTCCTATGCTTCAAAATAAAAGTATAGCTCTGCACGGATTCCACCCATCTCATGTGTCTCTGATTCAACTTACCCTAACTATTCAAATATTGTAATGCCCGATGATCTATATATAGCACAAACTCCTTAGGCAACAAATAATGTCCCCACTTTTTCAAGGCTTGAACTATGGCATAAAATTCTTGATCATACACTGAATATCTTCTCCTAGCATCATTCAATTTCTCACTGAAATAAGCTACAGGTCTCCCTTCTTGACTCAACACTGCTCCAATTGCATTTCCACTTGCATCACAGTCTACTTGAAATACCTTAGTGAAATCCGGTAAAGCCAACACAGGCTGCTCAGTTACCTTCTGCTTCAACAATTCAAAACTTCAATCTACTCCAGATGTCCATCTAAAATATTTTCTATCTCCTCTCATTGTTTCTATCATATGGTTGCAAATAGAACTGAAATTCCTAATGAAATTTCGGTAGAAACTAGCCAATCCATGAAATGATCTTACCTCTCCAATACTTTTAGGTGTAGGCCACTCAACTATTGCTCTAACCTTCTTAGGATCCATCTTTAATCCTTCCACAGATATCACAAATCCTAGATATACCAATTCCTCCTTCATGAAACTACATTTCTTAATGTTTATCAACAACTGCTCCTCTCTCAACCTCTACGAAACTTGTCTTATGTGCAACAAATGTTCTTCTCTACTCTTACTGAAAATCAAGATGTCATCCAAGTACATAATCACAAAATTACCCAATAATTTCTTCAATACCTCGTTCATCAATCTCATGAAAGTACTCGGTGCATTTGTCAATCCAAAAGGCATCACCAACCATTCATACAATCCTTCATTTGTCTTAAATGTTGTCTTCCACTCATCTCCTTCTCTGATTCTGATCTGATGATATCCACTCTTCAAATCTATCTTTGTAAAGTATCTAGCTCCACTCAAGCAATCCATAATGTCATCCATCTAGGGTAAAGGGAATCTATAATTCACCGTGATCTTATTTATGGCTCTTGAATCTGTACACATTCTCCATTCTCCATCCTTCTTAGGTGCCAACATAGCAGGTACTACACAAAGACTTAAGCTTTCTCTGATCAAACCCTTTCTCAACAATTCTTGTACTTGTCTATTCATTTCTTCATTCTCTATAGGTATCATCCGATGTGCTGCTTTATTAGGAAAACTAGCTCCAGGAATCATATCCATGCAATGACTAATACTCCTCACAGGTGGTAATCCATCAGGTACATTGTGTGAAATGATCTCCTCATATTCTGTCAGCAACTCCTTTATCTCTTCTAGTTGTTCTTCCACATGCTTCAAGTCTTCAGCCTTCTTAGGAACTAAGGCATAACACATATTCTCATGTCTCAACCCATCAAGGAATCTTCTTCCATCAACCAAACAAACCCTAGCATTCATACAAACCTCAACTGTAGGAACATCTTCCAATGGCAATAAAATATGCTTTATACCATTAGCAACAATGGTTTATATATTATTCTTTCCATCATGAATAGCATGTCTATCATACTACCAAGGCCTTCCCAACAAAATATGACATATATCCATAGGCATGATATCACACAAAACTTCATCATTGTAATTTCCTATTTTCAATTTCACCAAACATTGTTCACTTACCAGAATCTTATGCTCATCTTGTATCCATGCTATCTGATAGGGTTTCAGGTGCTTTGATCTTTCCAACTTCAACTTAGTCACCATCTCTTCAGAAACCAAGTTCTCAGAACTTCCATTATCAACTATCACCTTGCAACATTTACTAGCTACCTTGCATCTTGTTTGGAACAAATTCTTCCTCTGCAATGGTTCCTACTCCAACTCACTCTGACACAGTACTATTTTTTTTACCAACACTTCTTCTGGTTTATTAAATGACCCGACATGATCTTCCTCAACAAAGGCAGTTCTTCTGTTGTTCTTGGTTTTTCTGCTTGTCTCTCCCTAATTGCATTCAAATGCTCTATGTCCTTCTCCTCCACATTTATAACAAGTTCCTCTAAATACCCTTTTCTCTTGTCCTCTATCATCTCTTCTATATCCTTGATTATAGTAACCATTGTATCCTCCTCTTCTGTATGGGTTACCATCACTTTTCTTATATGCATTATCATTCTTACTAATCTCCTTATCCTTGTTCTGATCTGGAAAAGATCCTCTTCCACCTCTTCCTCTCTATCTTTGCTCATGTCTCTTATTTAGCTTCTCTTCTGCCTTTAGGGCACACTGATATGCCTCTTCCACACTCTACAACTTGATCAAACTAATTTCATCCTATATAAATGACCTCAAACCATTCACATATCTAGCTACTTGCTCAATTTCCTCATCTGAATGTCCAGATCTGATATTCAACTTATAGAATTCCTCAGTATACTTTGTCACACTTGAATCTTTTTGCTTTAAATTTTGCAACCTTCAGAACAAACTAATTTGATAGTCTGCTGGCATAAACCTTTTCTTCAACTTATTCACCATCTGATCCCAAGATTTTATCTTTTCTTTCCCTCTTCTTTTTCTTCAACTTATTCACCTTCAGAACAATTTATCCTTTGAAGGAAGGCATTAGGAATTTAGGGGCATTTGATGTAAATTAATGCTAAATAAGGTCTTTGAGACTATTTTTCATGTAATTGGGGGTTTTTAAGGTTAGTTGTTTCAAAAGTGCACAAGGTTGCATAATATTATGTTTGTTGCTAACAAATTGTCACACAAGGCAAAATTAAGCACTATAAGGGTTAAGGTAGTCTTATGGTCAGTTATAGGAATTTTTTTGGTAGTTTGGATTGAAAAATGTTTAAATTTCCTCTTGAAGGCTCGAGAAGGGTTGGTGGAAGCATTTTTGAAAAGAGAAAATTAATACAAAGTTCTATTTTCTAGTTATTTTTTGGTTTTTCTCTCATTCCTTGGCTGTGTACGGGTCCGTACAACAGGAACTGGTCATGAATGATTGGATTTTGATTTAGGATTGTGTTTCCTTTATTTTTAATTGGTTCTTGAGAGTTATTCTTGTGAATTAAGCCAATTTAAATGAATTTGCTGCTGACTGGTTTGAAACAGGGGAAGTAGGGTTTTGAAGTTCAATGTGAGTTGAAGGGCCATTCCTCCTTCTGTGCAGGCTATAACTCGGAGGAATGGGCCTATGTAAAGTAGGGAGAATAATAGTATGAACCTCCTTGTGGTGGAAGAGCATTGAAAGTAAATCAACAACACTGCCCTGTTGCAAAACTGTGTTTTAGGCCTTGGAGTCAAGGCTAGAGTAAGTGAAAAGTCTATAGAGAATGAAATCTGGGTAGAAACCCTAGAAGATAACCTTAGTAGGTGTATTTAATGCTATCTAGAAGTTTTGAGTGGCTGTAAGTGACTGGTAGTGTGAGGAAGTTAGAAACCCTATGGTAAAGGGGTGAAAAGAGTGGAAAATAAGGTGGTTTGCAAAGGAAGTATGTACAAAACATGAGGGTAGTCAAATAAAAAGATGTGTTGAGCATGTGCAGGTTGAAATATGAAGGATTCAGGTGGTTTTAGGTTTGCAAATGATCTGGGTATAGGACTTTCAATAAGCCCTAGTTTTTAGGAAGGAAAAGGAGGGTTTGTTGGAGCAGCAGTATAGAAGGGCAGAATGGAGGTTTTGAACAGTGATTCTTTTGTTTTGTGCCACAATTTGTGACTGTCCAAGAGTTGGTAAGGTGAAGGGTAGTTTAAAGGGTACTTTTTTTGTAAATGTGGGCTAATTCTACTAGCCCTTGGATATGGTGACTTAATGTTTTTCTATGTTTTGACAAATGAATCTTACTTGTAAACATGGAAATGTCTTTTTGATGGAATATGGATGCTATATGGATGATTAGTGGGTGTTCTTACAGTTTTCTTTGAGGAATTGGTCTTTCAGTTGCTTAGTTGTGAATTGGAAAGCCATAGAGCTAACCCTATGGAAGTTGTGCTAGTTATTTGATTTTGTGTTAGTGTTTGGTTTTCAAAGCTTGGTTGATTGTTCCTCCATCCTGCTCTGCATCAGAGTGGTATCAGAGCAAGGAAGTAGATCTCTTGAAGATTGCAGGAGAAGCATTGGAAGATACAAGACACTATGGACTTCAGAAGCCTGGATGAGAAAGAAGGACAAATGAGGCATGCTACCTTCCAGACCAGATGCAAATGCAGAGGTAAGATCTGTAAAGTAATGATTGATTCAGGTTCCTTGAGTAATGTTGTTTCAGAAGAAATGGTTGAAAAATTGCATTTGACAAAGTTAAAACATGAATCACCTTACAAGGCATATTGGGTAAATGATAGTCAGCATGTTGTGGTTAGAGAGCAAGCATTTTTATATTTTGAAATTGGTCCTTATAAAGATGTTCTATTATGTGATATTATGCCTATAAGGGATTGTCATATGATACTGGGAAGGGTTTGGCAATATGATAGATTTGCTATGCATGATGGGAGGCTTAATGTGTATGAAATTGAAAAGGATGGGCAAAGGTATATTTTGAGTTGTTTGCAGGAAAAATGGACACAAAGAAGGATAGGGATGTGTGGAAAAAGAGAGATGCTAGAGCAAAAGGAACAAGGGAACCTGGAAGAGACAATAGGGCATAGCATAGTTGCAATGGAGAAAGAAAAACACCATGAAGAAGTGTTGGGAAGGACAGTGCAGATTGAAGACATAAGAGAAAAAAGGGAAGTGAAGGTCAGGGATGAGAAGACTTTGATAACACAATGTAAGGATAGAGAGTGTGAAGAAGACAAAGACAAAGTTGCAGCCACCACATGTAAAAAGATTACTGAGACAATAAGAGCAGAGGAATATTCAAAGTTAAAGTGTGTGAAGGGTGATGGGAAAGAAAGAGTCAAGGGTGAAATGACCTTAAAAGAGCAAGGTAAGTTTGAAGGTTGTGTTGAAGATAAAGGACATAAAAAAAAAAAATTCATTGCAGATTAATGGTGTTCTAAGGCAGATACCTATGAAAATTACAGTGGTACAAGAAGTTGAGACAGAGTATTGTGAGCATAAGGCACTTGGGGCAGAGATCTCTCAAAGAGAAGAGAATAAGAATGTAGGAGAGTTATCAATGGAGAGCCAAGGAAGGCCTAGTGAGGTCTATAAGGGTGAGAAGCAATGTCTACTGAGTGGACAGGGTAATGGGGAGCCACAAAAACCTGATAACAAAGGAGATGAGTTGTAGCAGGGCAGAAGATCTGATGACAGGGAAGTTTTGAAGGATGAGAATGTTAAAGGAGAAAGAAGAGATATAGACAAGACAGGTGTGAAGGATGGAGAAAGCCATGAAAGGCTTGAAATTTATAACAAGATCATGATTGGGGCAGTGGAGTGTTCCTTAACATCATATGTAAGTGATAAGAAGACAGAGACTGTGAACACAGTGAACTGTGTGACAGAGGATACAGGGGACAATAAGATACTAGTACTGATGCAAAGCCTAAATGTCAAGGAACTTAAAGATGCAGAGAAGATGAAGGGAGAGGAAGATGTCTTTGAGGATGCTCATGAAGACTTATTGGATGGAGAAGGGGATAAGGTAAAAGAAGGGGCAGTGAGTGATTTTGTAGGAGAGTGTGAAGTTAATGAGAAAGGTGCAGTCACTTTGACTGATGAAGAAGATCAAGAAAAATGGATAAGTGAATTTCCAAGAAAGGAAGAGTTGATGGTGAATGGCCTACTGGAGGCTAGAGGAAAATAGTTTGGGAAGTCTCCAATTGGGATGGAGCAGAAAACAGAGAATATGGATTGGATAGGGGTTGTGTATGCTACTGTACAGATTGTTTTGAGCATGGGAAAGCTGGGAAAAGTTGTGAGGAGGAAAATGGAGAGGCAGAGAATGAAGAGGATTGTTTGCTATTTCTTTGTTTTGATGATTTTGATGATGGAGGTTAAGCCAAGATTCAAGATGAAAGGTGAAGCATATAGTGTGGTGTTGTGTGAACATGTTGAGAATGTTGGGAGCAGTTGGTTAGGGTATGTAAGTGCAGGTTTGAGATTGATAGTGCAAAACCAAGGAATCAATGCAAGCAAGGGAATGCTACACATGGACAAGAAAAAGCCAAAGGTCAAGAAGAAGCATCTACAAGGAGTATTAGAGGATAGAGATCCAACTTTGTTGCAAGTGAAGGCCTCCAAGAGACTTGGAAGAATTTTCTAGCCAGGGTGTATGGTGCAGGAGCACCCAGTATACACAATTTCAACAATTTATCCTTTGAAGGAAGGCATTAGGAATTTAGGGGTATTTGATGTAAATTAATGCTAAATAAGGTCTTTGAGACTATTTTTCATGTAATTGGGGGTTTTTAAGGTTAGTTGTTTCAAAAGTGCACAAGGTTGCATAATATTGTGTTTGTTGCCAACAAATTGTCAAACAAGGCAAAATTAAGCACTGTAAGGGTTAAGGTAGTCTTATGGTCAGTTATAGGCATTTTTTTGGTAGTTTGGATTGAAAAATGTTTAAATTTCCTCTTGAAGGCTCGAGAAGGGTTGGTGGAAGCATTTTTGAAAAGAGAAAATTAATACAAAGTTCTATTTTCCAGTTATTTTTTGGTTTTTCTCTCATTCCTTGGCTGTGTATGGGTCCGTACAGCAGGAACTGGTCATGAATGATTGGATTTTTATTTAGGATTGTGTTTCCTTTATTTTGAATTGGTTCTTGAGAGTTATTCTTGTGAATTAATCCAATTTAATTGAATTTGCTGCTGACTGGTCTGAAACAGGGGAAGTAGGGTTTTGAAGTTCAATGTGAGTTGAAGGGCCATTCCTCGGCCATTCCTCCTTCTGTGCAGGCTGTAACTCAAAGGAATGGGCCTATGTAAAGTAGGGAGAATAATAGTATGAGCCTCCTTGTGGTGGAAGAGCATTGAAAGTAAATCAACAACACTACCCTGTTGCAAAACTGTGTTTTAGGCCTTGAAGTCAAGGCTAGAGTAAGTGAAAAGTCTATAGAGAATGAAAGCTGGGTAGAAACCCTAGAAGATAACCTTAGTAGGTGTATTTAATGCTATCTAGAAGTTTTGAGTGGCTGTAAGTGACTGGTAGAGTGAGGAAGTTAGAAACCCTATGGTAAAGGGGTGAAAAGAGTGGAAAATAAGGTGGTTTGCAAAGGAAGTATGTACAAAACATGAGGGTAGTCAAATAACAAGATGTGTTGAGCATGTGCAGGTTGAAATATGAAGGATTCAGGTGGTTTTAGGTTTGCAAATGATCTGGGTATAGGACTTTCAATAAGCCCTAGTTTTTAGGAAGGAAAAGGAGGGTTTGTTGGAGCAGCAGTATAGAAGGGCAGAATGGAGGTTTTGACCATTGATTCTTTTGTTTTGTGCCACAATTTTTGACTGTCCAAGAGTTGGTAAGGTGAAGGGCAGTTTAAAGGGTACTTTGTTTGTAAATGTGGGCTAATTCTACTAGCCCTTGGATATGGTGACTTAATGTTTTTCTATGTTTTGACAAATGAATCTTACTTGTAAACTTGGAAATGTCTTTTTGATGGAATATGGATGCTATATGGATGATCAGTGGGTGTTCTTACAGTTTTCTTTGAGGAATTGGTCTTTCAGTTGCTTAGTTGTGAATTGGAAAGCCATAGAGCTGACCCTGTGGAAGTTGTGCTAGTTATTTGATTTTGTGTTGGTGTTTTGTTTTCAAAGCTTGGTTGATTGTTCCTCCATCTTGCTCTGCATCAGTGCATAAGATGAAGTGTGGACCTATAATGAAGGTCAGGAGCACTAAAAGGAACATTTAAAATCACATCGTTAAGATCTGCAAGTCATGGGAACGATCCACGAACAATCAGATTAGCCATTAGGCTTGAAAACTGTTCAGGTGTCGGTTCAAGAAACTGTCATGAAATCCAGAATCGATAACTTCCCAAAAAATGATCCAACCTTGCTCAAATCTTTTAATAAGGAAAATGAACATGTCCATGATGTACGTAGAGATCCACAGGGTCTAGTGAGAAAAGATGATGAATCCACCAACATGAACTGAGAAAGAACAAAACAAGGAAAAAACTAAAAGGAAAATATTGTTGGTTGATGCAAGATTGCCAAGAACCAAGGATGCTCCTACATCAAAGTGGTACAACTCAAAACCAACAAGATCTCAAAAGGACTTATGGAATTAGAAAGAGTATTTGATGGACATGACAGGTTCAATCTAAAGCCTACTCCTGTTAAAAAGGAGGATGCTAAAAAAATCAACCTTGTAATAGAACTTGCCCCCAAAAAAGTCTACATTGGCAAGAGGATTGTCCCAAAGTAATAGAGATGCTTATAATCTTACTCCAAAAAATATAAACATGTTTTTTCCTAGTCATATGATGACCTCAAAGCATAAAGAGAAGATCTCTTTCAACATGAGATTCCATTAAAGCCTAATGCTAAACCTTTCAGGAAAATGCAATGACCCATAAACCCCACTTTGGCATCAAATATGAAAGAAGAGCTTATGAAGTTAAGGGATGGAGGCATCATTAAACCAATCATACATTCCTTCTGGGTATCTAACTTGGTACCCATGAGAAGGAGGAATGGAGCTATAAGACTCTGTGTGTACTTTAGAAATCTAAACATGGCATCACTTAAAGACAACTACCCTCTGCCAAACATGGAGGCAATGTTGTAGAGAGTGACTGGATGTGAGCTTTTATCCATGATGGACAGTTTCTTAGGATATAATCAAGTAAAATTCAAGGAGTCAAAGCAATATAGAACTACTTTCACCATGCCTTGGGGAACATATGTGTATGTAAGAATGCCTTTTGGTCTTAGCAACGCTAGAGCAACATTCTAGAAGGCCATGGATGTGGCTTTTGCGGACTTGATCAATGCAATAATGGTATTATATTAGGATGAATTGATAGCATATTCTAAGAAGGCTAAAGATCGCTATGAACATTTGGAAAAGATATTTATCATAGCACTAGAGTATGGCATATCCCTAAACCCAAAAAAGTGCCATTTTTCTGTCACAGAGGGAAAATTATTAAGACACATTGTCTCAAAGGATGGAGTACGAATTGACCCAGAAAGGGTGGAAGCTATTGAAAAAATACCCATCCCTAAGACTATGAAGGCTATTCAATCCTTCTTTGGATAAATCCACTTTGTCCAAATATTTATTTCAAACTTTGTAGAAATTGTGAAACTAATCTTGAAGATGCTAAAAAAGGGTACAAGAATTGATTGGATAGAGGAAACTATTGATGCTTTTGTTTCAATTAAAAAAGATATCAAAGAAGTGTTTGTACTAAAATCCCCAAAATTTGACAAACCCTTCCAAATATTCTCCTTTGCATCATTCCACACCATAACAGTCGTGATGTTACAAAAGAATAGTGATGGATATGAAAAACCAATTTCATTCTTTAGTAAGTCATTACAAGGAGCAGAGTTGAAGTATGACATCACTAAGAAGTAGGCTTACACCCTAGTAAAAGTAGTTAAGGAATTTAGGCCTTATTTGGTGGGGGTAGAAGTCATTTCTTATGTACCAAATGTTGCAGTTTAAGATGTTTTTTCATAGACAGAGGTGATTGGAAGAAGGTGTCACTGGATAAACCATATCCAAGAATTCAACATCAACATCCAAATTACTAAACTGGTGAGAGGGTAGGGACAAGAAAAGTTGATGGATGAATCAAACCTAGAATTTGCATAGATTTTCACTACATAAGGGGAAGAAGCTTGGGTATCAAGCATAGAAAATAAAAAAATGGTACACAGACATTGTGTAATACCTTAAAAACTTGAAATGTCCAAAACTATTGAATGATAATCAGAGGAGAACATTGAAACTTCATGCATCAAGATATGTCTTCATGAATGGAGATTTGTACTAGAAAAATAGAGATGGTGTGTTGTTGTTATGCCTAGATGAAACACAAGAAAAATATGTCAAGAAGGAAATGCATGATGGTGTATGTGGAGACATTTTTCAGAAAATACTACAACACATAAGACACTAAGAGTTGGTTATTATTGGCCTAGAGTTTTCGATGATGCATATAGTTATGTAAGAAAGTGTGAAGCATGCCAGAGATTCTCTGGTAAACTGCAATATCAAGGAGCATTACCATTAAGACCTATGCAGGTGGAAGCCCCATTCCATCAATGGGGAATTGATTTTATAGGTGAGATTGCAAATAAATCTATCAATGGGCATAAGTGGATCTTACTAGCTACTAACTACTTCACCAAATGGATAGAAGCCATACCAACAAAGCGAGCTACTAGTAAGGTCGTAATAAATTTCCTATTGGAAAATATCATTACCAGATTTGGAGTGCTTGTAAGGCTAATAACAGACACTGATATGTATTTTAGATCAAAGGAATTCAAAAGGTTCTCTGAATCATATGGTATGATAGTTTCATATGCTTCTCCATATCACCCCCAAGCGAATGGAAAGGCTGAGTCCAACAACAAGAGTATTATGAATATAATCAAGAGGATGTTAGACACTAATAAAAAGGTATGGGACTCTAAACTAAGATTAGCAGTTTGGGCAGACAGGATCACAATAAAAAAGGCTATTGGAAAATCTCCCTTTGAACTAGTATATGGGACCCAAGCTAGGATACCTTTACAAAACCTTTTACCAATATACAAGTTTATATTATAGGATAACTTAGGCATCTCATAACCTATGGAGGATATAATGGAATAGTTGGTAGAATTGGATGAAGTTAGGTGTCTAGTACAAGAGCACAATAAAAATTTGTAGTCATAGATGAAGTACCTATTTGATAGGAGAGCCAAAGAAAGAAAGTTTCAAATAGGGGATATGGTTCTCATGTGGAATTCCAAGGGACAGGAGAAAGGAAAACATGGGAAATTTGAGGTCTTATGGCTTGGACCATTTATTATCACTGATAAGTGTAGGGAAGACTCATACTATTTACAAAACATGGCAGGAGAAAGCCAAGAATTGGAAATGCATGGACAATTCTTGAAGCATTTATTTTCTTAAAAGAAATTATATTCCATGCACAATAGTTTTAGGAACCCTTTTCTTTTTTCTTTTATCACCTCACCCATGGCCTACATCCCAGAGTATCTATGAATTCTTGCAATGATCTCATGACCATTCATCCCCAATCGGAGCCACTATTAGAACCAAAATTCAACCCCAAAAAATTTCATCAATCTTAGCCACCTCAGTATAACCATCCTATTTTACACCATATGCATCCATCCTCAAAACCATCATTTCTATATAAATAAGCTTAAAATATTATAACTATAGTCCCCCTAACCCATTCCGATAAGAATCATTATTATTCAAAATCACCCTCCCCATAGTAGTTGCCTTAAGTCCACTACTGAGAACCTATTTTGCTAGAACAATGCCATTTCGAAGAGAGTTTCATTACAGTCTTCCCAAAAAATCAATAATGAAGCCAACACAAAATATCAGTGAGACCACTATGCTTCAAAGTGACATATTCGAACATCTCTTTGACAACCCGAAAGGCAATATTTTGAAGAGACTTGGGTATCTCGGAGTGAAGAGTCATCTTGTCTCTCCGACAAATTATAGTACAAAGAGACATTCATTATAAGGATGTTGAAATGTTTTAGCATTCAGTAAATATAAAAACATCTCTCGTACATCAAATATTATCATATAATAAATGATGGAGGAATGGTGAATTCAAGAATACAGTGGTGATTTCGAAGAGACATCAATTCATCAGGCTAAGAAATGAAGAATTCTCTTCGACCCCATGAAAACAGATGAGAATGAAATTTTGAGGAGACAAGCTTGTGTCGAGAGGACATGGAAAAAAATCTCTCCAATCCCCCAATGACGGGAACATGGCAGTGAGGAAATACTTTTGAGGAGACTATGGGGCATCAAAGAAAGGTGATGGAAAGTCTCTTTGAAACTCTGAAATGAAAAGTGAAAAACAAGAGATATCAAAGAATGGGGCCCATATCAGGAAAACATAACTAAAGGTCTCTTCAAAGTGTTGATAAACAAAATAATCTTGGTATGTTGAAGAGATATAGGCATATTGAAGGGAGATGGTCACAGGTCTCACCGAAATCCCTATAATGAAGATGGAAGGAAGGAAAAGTAGTGGAAACTCGAGGTATAGTTGTTAGAAAGACTTTACAATGTCGAAGAGAAACACTTAAATCTCTCTTGAAAACTCCGAAAATGAATCAAAGGAAAAAACATGTTGGAGGGAAAACAGGATATCAGTGACAGCATAATCAAAGTCTCTTCAATGTAACAAAATGATTTCTCACCCGGTTGACATGACTTGTGAGGCTTTCAAAGAGATAACTAACATTAATGCTATGGTTGATTAGAAATATGGCGCTAACCCATTCCAATAACTATAGTCCCCCTAACCCATTCCAATAAAAATCATTATCATTCAAAATCACCCTCCCCATAGTTGTTTCCTTAAGTCGACTACTGAGAACCCAGTTTGCCAGAACAATGCCATTTCAAGGAGAGTTTTGTTACAGTCTCCTCGACAAATCAACAATGAATCCAACACAAAATATTGGTGATACCACTATGCTTTGAAGTGACATATTCAAATGTCTCTCTGATAGCCTGAAAGGAAATATTTCGAAGAGACCTGGGTATCTCAAAGTGAAGAGTCATCTTGTCTCTCTGAAAAATTATAGTACAAAGAGACATTGATATTATAAGGATGCTGAAACATTTTAGCATTCAGGAAATAGAAAAAAATGTCTTGGAAATCAAATATTATCATGTAATAAATGATTGATGATTGGAAATTCCAAGAATACAGTGGTGATTTCAAAGAGACATCAATTCATCGAGCTAAGAAATGAAGAAGTCTCTTCGAACCCATGAAAACAACTGAGAATGAAATGTTGAGGAGACAAGCTTGTGTTGAGAGGACATGTAAAAAGTATCTTTGATCTCCCAATGACAAGAACACAGTAGTGAGGAATTACTTTCAATGATACTATGGGGCATGGAAGAAAGGTGATGGCAACTCTCTTTGAAACTCTGAAATGAAAAGTGAAAAAAAAGAGATATCGAAGAGAGGGGCTAGTGTTGGGAAGACAACTAAAGGTCTCTCCAAAGCACCGATAAATAAAATATTATTGGTATGTGGAAGAGACCTAGGCTTATGAAGATAGAAGGAAGGAAAAGCATTGGAAACCCAAGGCATAGTTGTCAGAAATACTTTACAATGTTGAAGAGAAACACTTAAATGTCTCTTTAAAACTCTGAAAAGGAATCAAAGGAAAAAACACATCGAAGGAACAACAGGATATCAGTGATAGTATAATCAAAGTCTCTTCAATGTAATGAAATGATTTATCACCTAGTTGACATGACTGGTGAGGCTTTCAAAGAGATAATTGATATTAATGTTATGGTTGATAAGAAAGGTGGTGCAAGTGTCATTTATGAACCAGAGTTGATGGAAGCGAGCCAAATATTAATATATCTTTCTTGTAAGATCTTGAAAGCTCAATGAATTGTAGCTAACAATTGAGGACGTGGCATAGAATGATAGCAATTAGTTCAGAAAAAACAACATTAATTCAAGTACTTGACAATTAGCTGAAGATATTATATCAATAATTGTTTGAAGTATAGTAAAGATACAATTTAAATATGGAAAGAACACCAGAGAAACCAAAAGTGAAAAGATAGAAAATTGAGACTAGGCCACTGAATCAAGATTTCATTGAACAATGCCCTGGTTCTGGGCTGTTTGTCGCTATTATTGTGTCAGAATTTCAACAGCATTTGAAACATCAAAATTTTGGTCCGGCATCTAATGCCAGACAGGAATTTTGATGTTTCAAATGTCGTTGAAATTCTGACGCAATAATAGCGACGAACAGCCGTCAAAATTCTAACAGACAGTCGTCGAAAAATGGGTCAAAATCTACTAGTGCCAATTGAACCCCTTACATGAGAAATTGGAAGATAAACATAAGAACCTAGGAGACGTGTGGACTCCACAACGAGGGTACAACCTACTTATATATCATTATAGAAAGAAATACAGGCATAGACCTATATCAAACCCATGGAACATGAACTTAGCAAAACTTTTGATGCCCAATGTATTTATCAATGTGGAGTTAATTAAGGTGTTAACTAAAAACTATAACCCTAAGACAAGTTCAATTCATTCTCACGATGGCTTGTACTTTATCCTCATAACAATAGATTACATCTCCATGGTCTTTCAATTAGATACGTCCAAAAAAACACCACTGAGGATAAGGGATCTCTTGGAAGAGTATCAAAGCATGGAAAGAAGCTACTGCAAGAGATGGAAATTACCTTTGCACCAACCCAAAGATGCAAGAAACCAACTTAAAATATTCTCTACTAATGACAAACCCCCATTTTCTGTGGATTTATTTGAGAAGTACTACCAGTATACCTATTACTCAGCTAGACAAGTCTTAGGAGTAGATTCTCTTGTTGCAATGGCCATAACTCCCATGGTTTTAGCAGCAGATATCCAAATCCAAGATGCTAGGCCGTATGACTATGCAGAGTACTTATTTAATGTTATTAATACCTCACTTGCTTCTATCAAAAACAAAAGTGATACTATCAATTTCATACAATACTCCCTTCTCATGCATATGATACTTTATGAAGGACAAGCAATGGGAATGTGGGGAGAGGAGTTGAGGATTAAATATTTGGATAACGATGAAAACATGAGACTAGTCCAAATGTGGACCTCTATATGGGACAATAGATGTGGGAGGTCCCACTATTTGTATTTCGAAGAGTATTTTGTGAAACCCCTGATAGATTGCTTGGCCATAACTGTGATTATAACTTATCTCCAGAGATTCAAAGATTCCTCAAACCAAAAGAGAAAAACCCTAAAGGGAAGGTAAATCACAATTGGGGGGACTAGTATGTATATGAAGATTGCACTATAATAAGAGTATATGGATTCAAGGTAGCTCCATTCCTTCTGCCAAGAACAATGGATGATAGGGTTGCATACATGGAAATTGTGAGGCAATTAGCCTATTCAGACTATATTCTCCTCAAGAGTTATAGAAAATAGTCTCTCATGTCGTCTACTTTATGTTTCGGTGATTTTACTATCATTTCTAAGAAAGTGTATGACTCAATTGGCAGAAAAATAAATTACTATGGCATGCCACTAGGAGATAAGAGGGAAAAGTTTGACCTTGAACATTTTATTCATAATGCCAAGATGACACAAAAACTGAAGAGATATGAACATGTATTTTTCGCAGATAATGTTATTAGAAATTGTGATGAGAAAGGTTGTGTACAACAGGATAGTGATGGCTAAAGCATGGAGGAGGGGCCATGACCCATCATACATAGATACTTTTCATTAAGCATTGGATCCTATGGACATAATTGAGCAGTTGCTTTTGCATGAAGAAGAGTTGACAAAGGACATACCACTTGTAGCTTTTGAGAAAAGGAGAGGTGCTTGTTCAAGGAGACAAGCCAAGAACATCAAAACCTTGAGTCACTCATCACCACAGCCCACTCTAGATGTTGGCTTCTCAGCTAACACTCCAATCATTATTGTGGATGATATTGAAGAAGAGGATGAGGTCACAGAGATTACTACTCCTTTTATTCCCCAGTACGAAATACCACTAGAAAGGAGTGTGATTACCTTTGAAGCCTCTAACAAATTATCTGATGATGTAAGACATCGTGTGAGCCAGGAGTTCATTGTAGATGATGCATTTGTTCAAACTTTTGAGTTTAAAACCTTCATTTATGAATACAAGGGAAGAAAGATAAGAGAAAAGATGAAACAAATTAGCCCTAAGCATGAAATAGATGCCTTAAAAGAGATTCAAGATGAAGTTGATAAGGAAATGAACAACATCACCTTTGAGAGAGGAAGAGAGTTGCTACAAGAAGCAGGGGTTATGCTTCTTTCAAAGTGGTATATTAGTTCAACCATAGTCTTTGGCAGTTTCATGAAGAGAGAAAACAAAAATTTATAGTTAATAGACGATGTCGGTGACAATATTTACATCGGATCAGGGTATAATCCTGACAATACCACTTTGTAGATTTGATCCCTTTACCCACCAGGGATGAGGCCTTATCTTATTGATAATCCTAATCAAGTCTTTGGTCACCTTTTAGTGCAAAGAGTAGGGGATACAGACCCTATCGAGACAGCTGAACTAAATGTAAACATTACTAAGTTTACCAAGGCTCAAATTGAAAAGCTAATCAGAGATAATAAGGGGTTGATCAATAAAAATGAAAGATTGAAACAAGATGTAATAAATTATAGAGATAATTTCCTTCATCTTCAAGTATTTACTCACCACTAGTGGAATGTGAAAGGAGAATGCTTGAAGAAATGTCTGAAACTACATATTGGAAGTGGAAATATGAAATAATCTAGAAAAAATAGGAGGAATTAATGAAAGAATTAAAAACTACTATATTTGAGGTGGTATCAAAATTGATCTGCAAAAGATTCTCCAAGATGTTTGAGAATGCCAACAAGTTCTAGATTATCCACAGTAAGACATTTGTAGCCTTCCAAGAGCATGGTAGATTAAGCAATAGAACGAAGGAAGTAGAGGCACAAATAAAAGCCAAAGGGGATGGTAGTGAACATATGCTTCAGGAGTACCAAGAGTTGGTGAAAATGCATGATCATTTCCACAATGTACTTACATAGGAACTTAGTGACTTCAACCAGCTATTGAGTATGGCCCTTCCAAACTTCTTTGATGAAGGAGAATTGAAGGATTAGGATGTGTGGAAAGATGAAATCTCTCAATATCTTCCAATGGCTCTAGATGAAGTCAATGATGAAGAGGAGATGCTGGAAAAAACACCTATACAATTAGGAGGGATCTTTGATCTAGAGTATGTAATGAAAGACATCATCAGTAATGCAGACACTTATACAAAATTAGAATATATTGAACACTTATCAAAGATCAATCTGTTTATTGCATGGGCCAAATAAGGAATATAGGGTAAGGAAGTATCGTAGGATCTGGTGCACTATCACAAAGTATGTGTTGTGCCTATAGCACACATGCCCTGTTCAGAATGGGGACCCTCTCTCTTTCACTTTTTCCAGGTTGTTTTTTCCTTCATCTCATTTTGCATGCCCCCTGTTTTGAGTCCTAAGTGGTCAAGGAGTCCTAAAGCTATCATCTTGAGTTGATCAAGTTTCACCACCCTTGAAATTTTCAAGTCTCTTCCCTTTGCGGAGTCTCTTTGGAATATTTCCTTAAGTCCTTAAAACTATCATCCTTTATCCCTTGCGGGTCCACCCATGCAGGCCACCCTTGGCGAAATTTTGTTCTGCCTTCACCATTTACGTGAAAACTGAGATGGGGAATCCACCTACATTGTGGGACCCACATTCTTCATAGTCGTTCCCCTCACCAAATTCTAAATATAAAATGCATGGTTGTCACCCACCTCCTAGGCTACGCCGTTCCTATCACCAGATTTTTTGAAAAGTGTGCCTAACAACCCTGCCAGTCGCCGTATTGGCATTAAATGTGGGAATTTAATGGCTAAAATCCTATAAATAGAAAAGTTCCACCTCTCATTTTCATTAACATTCCTTCTGACCTTGTCAGAGATCTTTCTCCCATCACCGCCTTTGCACCCACATGATCCCATTTTCATTCAAACATTGTAGCCTTTAAATTATTCACAAGCTCCTGCAGGATATCCAGGTAGGTTTTCTGCCACCACCCCTTTAGCGGGCCCGAGCATGCGGGTTGATGCCACCTCCTTGTTGTCACCATTGAACCACATGAAAATTCTAAGTTAAGCGGGGATCCTCATGGCCCCTATGGGTTTGCGAGCATGGGTTTCCACACATGGATGGCCCCCTTTCTCTCGTCATTTCTCAACGACTGCCTGACCCCAACCTTTCACCATGTGGGTTCCGTAAGACCGTTGTCTGTCACCCTGGTAATTAATTAAAACTTTGCACATGCGAGCCATTTAACACAGGTTTCCGTCGATGCTTCATTGTCATTTCAATGACCATCCCAAATGGCAAGGCCCCCATTTCCTCCCACTTTGTGAACCCCACATCATCTATTTTGGTTTGACCCTTCATGTGTAAAATGCCTAAGTAAAATGTTTCTATGGCCCGCCAACCATGGGCCACCACACAATCTCTGCCATCTTCAAATGACTATTCCCTAGCATCCACTCGTGGTTTTTTTCCCGCATCATTCAGAGGGACTTAAATGTTGAAGCTAACCCTGAACTGGACTTCTAGCCCACAGATTCTGCATTGCAGGTTGCCCACTGCGGGATGCCGCCTTGCCACTACCATTTCAGAATGGCCATTACTAAGCAACTTTTCACAACTTCCCTCCCTCAACCCCCATGAAAGACTAAATACTAATGGCTGGAACCAACCTATCATCTACCTTGCGGAGTTTGATCCCTCCATGGCTGTTTGAATCTCCTCGAGTAAATATTGCATGTCGGTGCTTCATGTGGGCTTCACCATACGGGCCACTATCTGCAAGTCACTGTCTTGTCCCTATCATCTCCATACAACTGTCACCTAGTAGAATCCCAACAATCCTCGCCCGCATCCCTCCGAATGCATTAAACATAGAAGTTTACACCAGGTCATCCCTCCTGATTGCCTCTGAGCTTTGAACTGCCTTGATGACCTCTACTCCCGCAACCTCTAGACCCGCATGCCAAAGTGACTAAACTAACACCTCCAGAACTTCATGAATGATGAACCCACATGTTTAAACACCTTAGCACCTTGGTGGGCCCCATTAACAGTGCGAAGATATTGATGCGAGTGGTTGCATTTAGGCCGCCATGCCCTCTTTGTCGTCTACTTGCTACCTTCTCCAAAATGGCTCCCAACCAAAGGAAACCCACATCCCTAGGCCTGCATTGTTGTATCATCCCAAAATGAAATCCAAATGATGATTTTTAATGGATATTATGATCTTTGAAAGATGAACTACTTGATCTAACATCTGTTTTGTAGGTTTTCACTAATGCTACCCTCATTTTATACATGAATATGCTTATTGCACCTTTTCTTGCAAGATTTATGGAATCGGCTGCAGGACCATCAAGGGCGTCCGTAGAGAAGGAAAAGGGGAAGAAATCTACCAAGATTCTGAGAGGAAAGGAAGACAAAGATCAAATGAATTATCAATTCCAGGGAGTAGAGGTCACCTCCAAGATCACTACTGAATGGGACATTGTTACAGACACCAACCTTGGACAAATCGACATAGACAAATTTAGACAAAGGGTCATCACCAACCCCACAATGGAAAATGCAAAGAAAATCAGAAAGAGTGGCTTGGATAAGGTATTTGGTTTCCCGCCAGCTCTTGTGGCCCCTGAATTGGTAATGGATAGCTGAGAAGCCTATCAAGAGAAAAATGGAAGGATCGTGGACCGTGATGGTAAAGTGTTAGCTGACCTATCTGCTAGGTCCATACGGAAAACCTTTCACATCCCTACCTTTGACCCTATGGAGGAAACAACAAAAGAATATATAGAAAGTATGTGGAAGGTTGATCTCCTAAAATGCAAAAAGCTAATCAACCAATACTTGTTAAAGGAGAAGAGGGAAAGCGCAAACAAGGTACCTCAGGAATTGTTCAAACGTGATTTTTATGAGGACGACCATGACTTGGTGACCTTGCTAAATAGGGTCATGGGCATCCCAACTATAGCCTAATTCCAAGAGTGGATGTTTTACTTTATAGAGGAGATTATCATAGGAATGACCAAGTTTAACAGGGCTAGGATGATTAGTAACAACTTGCATGAGTAGTTCCTAGCGGTCAAGAAGACCTCCCAGTTTTATATGACCTCTTATTTGGTCTATCTATTAGCTGATCCATTTCCATATAGAGGTTTATTTGTCACACAGAGCCCAACTCAAGGGAGAGAGCTGAAAGAAAATGTCAAGCATCCACAACTCAAATATAAAAATTTCAAGGACTACTATAGGGTCAACGATGCCCTTATTGGGCACATCATCAGACTTCTTAGAGGGATCTTTGAGAGGAGAGTCACACACAAAACCCATGCATTCATTCATAGGTTCGGATTCCTATTCATACAATTCCCAAAATTCACCTATATATGAACGAAAGGCCTCACTAAGAGGCCATACAAGCTTCCCCAATATCCAAACGACTGGTTAATCTTGTTAGAAGTCTCAAGGCAGCTTCAAAATGCACATACTCTCCTTACTAGAAAACACCAAGCAGTAATACCATATTGTCTCACATTCATACAAGGAATGTATGCCCTCCTAGTTGCCCAATGTGCTGAAAATTCAGAGAAGGAAATCATCGAGTACAATTTGGGTCTCCACACTCCCCAGCTAAGGATGGACCAATATGGCAAGTTGAAGTAGTTTTTTGGGAAGGAATACACCCATTTCCACAATGTTGAAGACTTCTAGGCTAACTGAAGGGATGACAAGGAGGTGCGCATGAGGCACTATATGTGCATGACTGCTTATTTTATCAAGATGATCAAATTGTTCCTAGTGTTAGATCAGATCATGGAAGATGAAAACATCATCATCGATCTGAGGTTTGATGTTGTTGCCAACTTGTTGTTACCCCTAATAGATTGGAACGAGGAAGAGGTCAACGACCTTGATATTCTAACAAAACTAGTGGAGCATAGAATGAGGCAATGGATTGATGAACAAATTGCTCAGTTAAAGCTCCAAGGAGCCACTTTGACCTATGGCGAGCTTGGAGATGGGCTCGAGAGCGAAACAGATAGTGGGACTATTGTTGCCCCAATTGAGGAGGATCCTAAGTCTCCTTTGGCCACCAAGTCAAGGAAAAGAAATGAGGTACCAAAGCGCCAACCAAAGCATAAAGTATATTTGAGGAAGGATTTAGAGGGTGAGACCTCAAAGAAATCCAAGAAGTCAGGCGGATTCTCTGAGATGCCCACGATCCAAGAGGATCCACTACACGAAGGAGAAGAAGAAGAGGCTGAGCAACCTAAGTCACCACCTATCGCCTCTACTCTTACTTCCACCACCACTTCCACTTCCTCCTCCAACATCTAAAACATTACTTGTTTCCTCTCCACCTGCGGTGGAAATCTCGGTTCACCTTGCCTCCACCTCACCCACTACACCCATTATGGTGAGGGATTCCTCCTCTGCCACAACCTCCCCACTCTCATCTTCCTCAATGTCTCCATCAAATGCAGTTCATCTAGCCTCCACAATGAAAATTCCTATTCTCACTCTTCTAGAGGAATTTTCCCAACATATGAAAAATATACCTATGGAACTCTCTGGAGTACTAATGAACCATGCAGTACAGGTTGCTTTGGCTCAGCCTGTTGTTGGTTTCCCTATCCCTCCTTTGATGGAACCACCCAAGATGGAAGCAAAAATGTACATCTCAGAAGAGTGGGAGAGACAACTAAGGGAGGAAGCCAAAGAGGGAGATGATGAACCTGAAGATCCCTTTAGGGATGACTACCATGACCATCTAGAACATCAGAACATAGTCATCGATGAGGTGGTTTTTGAAGAAGGGTCACAGTCTTTAGAGGAATATGTCGAAGACCCCAGTACCAACTACATAGTAGATCCCACATCATGATGGATGCATCAGGATCTAGTACAATACAAATTGCTACCCCAATGATAGATAAAGAAGAGGGGGTGAATTGTAATATCTTTACCATTTACCTGGGTATAGCCAAAAGAGAAAAAAAGATTGATCATCTCCAAGGATCCATCACCACAATCATGCACAAGATGAACAAGGAACAATCCTCCAAGGAGGAACTAAAGGCACAAGTGGCAGACCTTACCACCTACATTCAATAATGGTCTTCTACTAAGGAGCTATTGATGACTTCATCAGCCCCGCCACTACTGTTGTCCAAGGAGCACATAAACAAATTAGAGAGAAGAAAGAACTGGAATAAGGACAATAAATAATGGTTCTGGAAGGTGATCTACAATGGTGATATGGGAATTGGTCATGTTGTCTAAACAGCCAATAAGTTTCAGGAAGTGCAAAAGCAGCTGAAGGCATAGAGAAATTTTGTACTGGCTTCTCAGAATTATATAGGATTATGTATCCTAAGCTCGAGGCTATCCTCAAGATGCTCAAGAAGACTTGGGAGAAGGAGTTGGCCTTGGTGAAGGATGATCACTAGCTCATCGAGACATGGAAAATGGGTCTAGACCACAGAAAAGAAGTCTTGGAGCGAGTGCTCCATGAAGTAGAGCTTAATCTGGAGTGGGTAAAAGAACATTGGGTTGATTGTGAAGAATATTTGAAGCTCATGGCGGATTATGACATGCCTATCATCAAGCTAGACCTTGAGAGGATAAGGTCATATTTCCATTAGAATATGGAGAAAGGCACTATGGATTCACTAACACAAAACTTGCACTAGAAGGAGGGTGTTCCTTGCGTTAAGCTGGATCGAATCAGTTCATTCTCCCCTAAAATATTTCACAGAGTCTTAAGATCCACACCCAATAAAGGGGAATTTCAAGAGTTAAAGCCCCCTACCAAGGCTAAGAGAGCTAAAAGAGGGGAAGAAACTTCATCCTCTTCATCCACTCAATCCACTTCAACTCCATCCTCACCTCAACCCTCCATTCCTCTGCACCACACTCACCCTTCTTTTCCAGCATCCACTTCCACTTCCCAGCCGCTCCAAGCTTCCTTCCAGCTATTCACTTCCCACGGCTAGGGCGTTGCCCCTACTCCATTATTTCAAGCCCAAGGCGCAGTCCCAACTGCTACTACCCCTGTGTAGCCCCAAGTTACTATTGCAAAACAAGTACAACCTCTGCCTCCCTTCATGGCTTGGCTGGGCAACAATCCTTCTATGATGTCCTTCAATGATTATCATGACATGCCAAAGAACCCGAAGGGTTTTTGCACAAATTTTCATCCTTGTGATCCACAGAGGACAGCAGAGGAGCATATAAAAATATTTCAAATAGCCTTGAAAGACATGCAAATCGATCATGAGGATGTAGCTTTCCAACTCTTCCCTTACTCTTTGGGGGAAGAGGCCTTTTATTGGTACATTAACCTACCAACAAGATCCATCACCACTTGGAACCTTTTGAAGAATTCCTTCTTACAGAAGTACAATATTTTGTTCAGCCCCTGTGAATTGTATCAGCAATTCATGTCCATTCATAGGGAGGTTAATGAGCCAATTAGCTCCTTCAATGATTGGTTCCATCGGGCCTACATGAGATAACAAGCTCCATACATGCTCAATGATGTTGTAGCCTTGTTGGATTATTATGCTACCTAGACAACCTCACCACTGCATTGGTGAAAAGAATGTGCCCACCACCCACCATATGGGTAGATGCCTATGCTAAGGTGGTAATAGCAAGCACTGACCTGGGGAAAAATATTTCCGGCCCACTACCCTCTTTGGGACCAGTCACTCACCCAATGCAAGTTCAGGGACTTACTCAGGCCTTGACACATCAGACACCTCTTATTAACCAAGTCCCACAGTTGTCTATAGTTCGTCATCAAGGGCCACCAATGAATCAGGCACCCCCAACACCTCACTACTCGCAACTGCAGGAACAATAGATCTATCCTCAGTCGTCTCAAGTGCCTACATATTTATAAGGGCCCGAGTTCTCATCCATCCAGCAAAACCAACCAGCAATACAACCAATTTTCCTGCAGAACTAGGCATCACAATCGAGCAATATAGAGAAGGATCGGCTAGATGAATTGACGAAGATGATCAAGAAAATGTCCACAGAGATGACACACTTAAGAAATTAGAACCAGCTACAAGCTTCTCAATGCAGTATTCAGGCCAACCTCAACCGAGATAACAAATATAATTGTGATGTGGGTACCTCATATGGGAAAATTTATGAAAGTGGACATAATTCCAACCATAACTTTGAAAGGAGGACTTCATAGAGGAATAACCAATCATGGAATACCCAACCAAACAATGGAGGTGTTCCCACCCCTCTTGACCAGCTGGTTAATACATATAAAACAACAAGCAGGCTATACTTAGCTAAGGAAACCCTGTCTGGATGGTGTCGAATCCATAAAAAAAATAGGCACTCTGAATTGGACTGCCCTGAGTTATTTCAAGTAGAATTCCAAAATGTCATCGATAGTGTGGGTTGTAGAGACATAGTTCCATCAGAACCATACAAATCTTCTGTACTTTTAGTTAATCAAGCTCCATTCTTGTGAAGTGAAAGCAATGAGCCTGAAAAGGAGATCACTCCCTGAAAGGACAAAGAAGTGAAAAAGGTAAGTAACGAAGACTCTTTATCCCAGCTCTTCACTTCAGTAGATAACAGCCCAATAGATGGAGAACAGTCACATGACGATGAAGTTCAAATGTTACATCAAAGGGAAACCTTGTATAACTTGAGAAGTAGGCAAATAGGAGGACCCTTCACAACCTCTATTCCACCTAATAACTTCATCACTCCACCTGATCCAAATGCTAGCAACTATCTAGGTTACCCTCATGTGCCCACTCAATACTTTAATTAAAACAAATAGCCAAATCAAATGCTAAACCCGTTTCCTAGCTCTTCTCAAGGAAAATCCTTTGAGGCTGAAATTAAGCAAATGGGTGAATATGTTATTGAAGAATTCAAGAAGGTCAAAATAAGTTTGTCTGCCTTTGAGTTACTTAAAGACCCAACAGTCAAAAATTCCTTCTTTAGAATGATTAATGGGATTGCCTCTTCTAATTCAACAGAAGAAGGACCTGCCAAAAGAGTCTCCTTTGATGGATCACAACATGAGCCTCTAATTCAAGAAATATTAAGCAAGAAAAAGGATGTGCTTTCAAATTAGCAAACAGGGAAGCAGCCCACCAAGGAAAAAAATAAAGTACAAACCAAGGAAAAGACCAATGAAAAAGATAAAAATAAAGTAGCTCAGGCAGATACACCCATGGGCTTATTCCAAGGGAAATTAGAAACACCACCTTTCCTCACTACTATAAGAATATTTGCGAAGAGCCTACATAACTGCTTGCTTGATTTGGGAGCATCAACCAATGTCATGTTGTCGGTCATATGCAAGGCTCTGGGAATAGTCCCCACTCCTTCCAGGAGAAGGGAGACCCAACTGGATAAAACTGAGGTGAACATAGTGGGTGAAATCAACTGAATCCCCATGTAGATTGCTACAGACCCAAGGATGCAACAAGTCTTTGACATTCAAGTGGTAGATATCCTTGACACATATGGCATAATACTGGGATGAGACTTCACTAGGTCATTGAACGGATATGCTCCAACTGACTTCTCCCACCTATGGTTGCCATGGAAAGGACTACCAAACTAGATTTGTATTGATCGGGAGCCACACTTGAAATTTATGATCACGGAGTATAACAACACCAATGAGGTGCTATTTGTTGAAATAGAGTTGGGAAATTACTGCCTTGAGGCCTACCGAGAAGAATCTGAGCCTCACGAAGGGGAGGAGACTGAAGAAGTTCTCTTAGTGTTATATAACCCTTCTTCCAATTTGACTTATACACCTCAGAGCATCGAGATGCTGGATGATTTACATGATGAGGAATCTAATGAAGATGGTGATTTAGGATTATTGGATAGATTCTAAGAATTTATTAAAAAATTTGTGCAGGATCAGCTCAGCCTAGGATCGAGGATGGATTTCCAAGAGCTTCTATTGCCTATTTGGTGTAGGGTCCACAACACTTCCCACTCGAAATTTGAATGTTTTCTTTGTCAAACAACAATTGCTCATATCAGCAGACAAGTTTCACCAAAGAAGAAGCCTCAAATTGAACTACTTGGTTGTAGCAGTGTTGAGTTTGTGTCATCCCCAAAAATTGCAAATGCAAGTGTGCAACTAAGGAAAGATGAATGTTTGGTAAGCCCTGAAGTTAAAGAGCCCTCCAAATTTTGGACGCTACGCTTTGATGGATCTAAGTCCAAGCAAGGAGTGGGAGTTGGGTTTGAACTCATCAGCCCCATGGGTAAGGCCTATTTTGCTGCTCATAGGCTTCAATTTTATTGCACAAATAATGTAGAAAAGTACAAAACACTTGTCCATGGTCTTTTGATGGCCCTAAGGAAAAAGGTCAAAATGTTGCAAGTCTTTGGTGACTTAGAGTTAGTAGTAAAACAAGTCAGGAAATTATACTCCTACCATGACAGAAGGTTAGCAAACTATAGGCATAGGGTTTGGGACTTGTTAGAGAGCTTAGATGCATTTAATATTCAACTAATCCCTCACTCCAAAAATCACACTGTTGATGCCTTGGATCAAGCAGCTAGCACCCTTCAACCTTTGTCATTGTTCGGTCTCAAAATATTTACTATTGAGCTTACTTCCACCCCATCTATACTAGACAATGTAACCAACTTCCAAGTGTTTAATGATGACAAGCACATTTTATATTTCATCAGGAGCTCTGATGTGTTTGCAACCCATATCATTGATGAGATAGAGCTTGAAGAGGCTGAATTGGATATAGGATTCATCAACCTCAAGACCAATACCATTCCCAGGGGTATGGTCCAACTTCAATGAATTTTTGACTTAGATCAGATCAAAGATCAGGATCACCAAGCAAAGGACTCCATCAATAATTAGTGTGACACTCACAATCTTGGAATAGCATAGGAAGTAAACAATATATTCATTGGAAAAGTTTGCACACTAGAAGAAAAGAAAGGGATCATTAACGCCTTACGAAAGTACCATGACATGGTGGCTTGGAGCAATGAGGATTTAAAGACATACGATGCCTCGATCATCACACACACTATTCCTCTTAAGTCAGACATGAGACCATTCTCACAACGACAGTGTCCCATCAATGCTTTATTGGAGCCCATCATATACAAGGAAGTTCAGAAGCTACAGTCCTCTTGAATTATCTTCCTAGTCACGCACTGCATGAGGGTGGCTAACTTGGTCTCGGTTAGGAAAAATAATGGAGAAATCAGATTGTGCATAGATTTTCACAACATGAACAAAGCCTCTAGGTGAAGTACTACAGATAGTTAATGGATCTTAGATGATGTCTTTCTTGGATGGATACTCTGGGTATAACCAGGTAATGGTGTAATACAAAGATGGGCACAAGATAGCGTTCACCACTAAGTGGGGAACCTTCGCATACAGAAGGATGTTGTTTGGACTCATCAATGTTGGCACCACTTTCCAGTGTGCAATGGATATATCATTTAAAGATCTTATTGGAAAGTGCATTTTCATCTACATGGATGATCTCACAGTTTTTTCAAAAAATCAGGGTGATCATGTTTCTAATTTATTCAAAGTTTTTCAGAAGTGCAGGGAACTAGGGATTTCCTTTAATCCAAAGAGGTGCATTTTTAGATTCACCGAAGGCAAGCTGCTAGGGCATGTGATTTCAGAGAGAGGAATCCCAATTGATCCTGAGCATATTCAAGAAATCCTAAAAATTCAGCTGCCAGACAACAAGAAGGAATTGAAATATTTCGTTGGAAAGATAAACTTTGTCTAAAAATTCATCACTGGCTTTGTCGAGATAGTTAAGCCACTTAATGCCATGTTGAAACAAGATGCCAAAGTTGAGTGGACACTGTAGGCGAAGCAAGCCTTCGAGGAAATCAAGAAATCAATTGTTGATGCACCTGTACTAGTTAGTCCTGATTACCTGAATCCATTCTACATCTACTCATTTGCTTCAGACCATTCATGTGCCAGCATATTGACTCAAAAGGATGATGAAGGGAGTGAGCACCCTATTTCCTTCATGAGTGTTCCGTTAAAAGATGTAGAACTTAGGTACCATAGTGTGGAAAAGAAAGTGTATGCCTTAGTTAGGGGATTCAATAAATTTAGACCTTACATCTTACGGAACAAGGTGTTTTCCATAGTACCTGACCTGACAATAAAGACATTGTTGATGTAGAATGAGTTGGGCGAAAGAAGGGAAAAATGGGTCACCTTGCTACAGGAATATGAAATGGAGATTTAGCCGATGAAATTAGTTAGGGGGCAGGCCCTCACCCGAATGATAACTGAAACATTGGCTAAAGCAGGACCCGAGCTTACTATACAATAATCCCAACTTGAAGATGTATCCCCTGGAGAGTGGTATGACAATATCATCTACTACTTATTGAATAACAAGTTCCCACCTCACCTACAGGGAGTCAAAAAACATGCTCTTCGACTGAAAAGCAACAACTACATGCTGCAAAGGTCTATATTATACAAGAAGAATCATGAAGGGATCTACCTCAGGTGCCTTGGAGAAGAAGAAGCAACACAAGTATTAAAAGAATTTCATGATAAATTTAGCATTGGTCATGGGTCTAGCCCTTCCACCACTCATCAAATATTGCGAGTCAGGTACTATTGGCCAACTGTATTTAAGGATGCATATAATCATGTTCAAACCTTCCATGTGTTCCAGACTACTACAACCAAAGAACGAAATGTTGATGTCCCGCTGCAACCTAATTTGGAGGTAAGATCGCTCGCGTAGTGGGGTCTCAACTTCATCAGTCTGGTAAGCCCATCATCCTCTATGGGTCATAGGTACATTCTAACTACTTCTAATTATTGTACTAGATGGACAGAAGTAATTTCATGTAGGAAATGTACAACTAAGGTAGTCATTAATTCTCTTGAAAGTTTTATTCTGAATCATTTTGGCTACCCATACGCCTTGGTTTGTGATAATGGCCCTACCTTTTCCTCCCTCAAATTTTCTAGTTGGGCTTTTGATTATGATATTTCCCTTAAGTTCTCATCCAATTACTATCCTCAAGGAAATAGCCTAGCTGAATCCATAAACAATAACTTGATCACTGTAATTAAGAAGTTGCTCGATAGGAACCCCAAAGACTAACACACCAAGCTACATTTTTCCCTTTGGGAAGATTATACGCACCACAAGACTTCTCTAGGCGATTCCTTGTTCCATCTTGTTTATGGCTTGGAGCATGTCTTTCCCATGCACTTAAGGATCCCTACCCTCCAATTTTTCAATACCTTTTATGAAGAGGGGGGTCATCAAGAAGCCCATTTAGCCAAACTGCTCCACCTAGAAGAAGTCCATGACCAAGCTATCAAAAACTTTTCCAAACATCAGAGCATGGTCAAAAGATGGTTCAATCGATGAGCCAAAGTTAAGGCCTTTAGAATTGTTGATTTGGTCCTATGTTGGGACAAGGCCATGAAAAGAAAGGAGGACATGACAAATTTGACAAGCTCTAGCTTGGCCCCTTTCAAATTTCTAAAATTTTAGGAGATAATGCTTTCCACCTCGAGACATTAACTGGTGAAGACGTCATGTTTCCTGTCAATGGGAAGCACCTCAAGTATTATTTCCTTTCCTAAGCTCTACCGAGCTAGCCTTTGTAAATATCTATATATAGGTTAGTTTAGGTTTCCTTTGTTTTGTTGTCTCACCTTGCTTTTGTTTTGCTCATTCTCTCGACCATCTAGTTTTGTTGGGGATGTTCCTTTATTTCTCATACAGTGGTCATGCTTGGTTTGATGAATGGTTCACTTTGTTGCCCACTCTTTGTGTTCTCTGGATCAATATTCACTCCCAACTATTAATCTTTGATTGCTTATGTGGGGTGGTTTCCTTATTTGAACTCAGACTTGACCTAGAACATGACCCTTTATTGAATCCTTTCACAATCTTCTCAGATCATGCACAAAATGCACACAAAATTATTTCTGAAGAGTTGTACAATGGTTTTTCTGAGGGCCAGGCAAGTGAAAAATCCTAAGTCTTCTCCATTGACCATTGTAATTTCAAACCCTATGGTAAGCTTCGATGCTTACATAGTTGGGAAAAGGAAAGAGTACTAAAAGAAAATATCTAAAAAGAAAAGAAAAAAAGAAAGTAATGAAAATGATACAACTATGTGGGTGTGCAAACAAATCTATCAAGGCTATGGACGCTCGGATGGTAGTAGAGCAATGTTCATGGGGTCACAGCCACAACTCCGTTGGGGCTATGGATGCTTGACTAGTAGCGGAGCAATGTCCAGGTTACTTTTGGAGTTAGACAATTTATGTAGCTTGCTTTGCCTAATTAATGGTTGTTTATTATAGTTTCTAAAGGAAAAGGAATGAACTCACCACACACACTTTTGAGATGTTCTTGTGATCTAATTCAATCAATTAAGGATCTATGTTCTCCTTTGAGTTCCTTAGTTCACTTATGGAAACTAGTCCTAGTTTGCGAAACCAAAGATTCTAAGTTCTGAATGAGTCTTTATCCTTAGAACGCATAGGAGCATTCTCCCCAGCAAAGTCTCCATTTGTTATGCCTATAGCACACACGCCCTGTTCAGAATGGGGACCCTCTCTCTTTCACTTTCGTCGGGTTGTTTTTTCCTTTTTCTCATTTTGTGTGCCCCTATTTTGAGTCCTAAGTGGTAAAGGAGTCCTAAAGCTATCGTCTTGAGTTGACCAAGTTTCACCACCCTTGAAATTTTCAAGTCTCTTGCCTTCGCAAAGTCACTTTGGAAGTTTTCCTTAAGTCCTTAAAATTGTCATCCTTTATCCCTTGTAGGTCAGCCCATGTGGGTAGCCCTTGGTGGAATTTCATTCTATCATTTCCGTTTATGTGGCGGCTGAGATGGGGCATCCACCCATGTTGTAGGACCCGCATTCTTCATAGTCGTTCCCCTTGTCGAATGCCAAACAAAAAATACATGGTTGTCGCTTGCCTCCCGGGCTCCGCCATTCCCGCCTCCCCTTGTTTCAAAAAGTGCACCCACCAACCCTGCTAACTATTGTACTAGCATTAAATGTGAACATTTAATGGCTAAAATCCTATAAATAGAAAAGTTTTGCCTATAATTTTCACCGACATTCCTTCTGAACTTGTCAAAGCTCTAACTTCCATTGCCACCTTCGTGCCCATGTGATCCTATTGTTGTTCAAACATCACAACCTTTAGATTCTTCACAAGCTCTTGCAAGATATCTAGGTAGGTTTTTCTTCATTGCCCCAATCACGTGTTTTTCATTGAGTTTTGTAAAGTTGTTAAAATCTTGAAAGGGAAAACCTTGAAACCGGCTAGAATACTAAATTTCACACAAAACCCACAGTTTGAAATTTGAAAACCCTTCAAAAATTGGCCACTTAGGGCCATGCAGAACCTAGCACCTTGGTTTTCATTCTTGACCAGGGCCTTCATGCCCTTGAGGCCCGCAAGTCTCCCACTGCAATTTCCCTAAATTTCCAAATGACAAACTCGAACTTCAAACATCACCTTTGGCGAGCCCGCACATGCGGGTTGATGCCACCTCCTTGCCGTCACCATTGAACCACATAAAAATTCTAAGTTAAGCAGGGATCCTCATGGCCCCTGTGGGTCCGTGAGCATGGGTTTCCACACGCGGATGGCCCCCTTTCTCTCGTCATTTCTCAATGACTGTTTAACCTCGTCCTTTCGTCGTGTGAGTTCCGCAGGACCACTATCCGTCACCTCGGTAATTGGTTAAAACTCTGCATGCAAACCATTTGACACGGGTTTCCACCGATGCTTTTTTGTCATTTCAATGACCATCCCAAACGGCGAGGCCCCCATTTCCTCCCACTTTGCAGACCCCACACCATTTGTTTTCGTTCATCCCTTCATGTCAAAAATGCCTAAGTAAAATGCTTCTACGGGCCACTGACTATGGGCCACCGCCCAATCTCCACCATCTTCAAATGGCCATTCCTTAGCATCCACCTGTAGGTTTATGCCCGCATCATTCAGAGGGACTTAAACATTGAAGCTAACCCTAAATCAGCCTTATGGCCCGCGGATCCCGCATTACGGGTCACCCACTGCAGGATGCTACCTTGCCACTACTATTTGAGAACGGTCATTCCTCAGCAACTTTCCATGGCTTCCCTCCTGCAACCCCCATGAAAGAATAAATACTAATGGATGGAACCAACTTGTCATCTTCCTTGCAGAGTATAATACCTCCATGGTCGTTTAACTCTCCTCGAGTAAATATTGCATGTCGATGCTTTGTGTGGGCTCGACAGTGTGGGCCACCATCTATGGGTCATCGTCTCATCCCCGTCGTCTCTATACAGCCGTCACCTAGTAGAATCCCGGTGATCCTCACTCGCATCCCTCTAAATGCATTGAACATAGAAGTTAACACCATGTTGTCCCTCCTGCTTGCGGGTCCCACATTGCAGGACTTCGTCTAGGGGCTTTCGCCATGCCAAGGTTGTTTTCAAACGACAGAGCTCTGAACTGCCTTGATGACCTCTGCTCCCGCAACCTCTGGACCCGCATTCCAAAGTGAATGAACTAACACCTCCAGAACTTCATGAATGATGAACCCACATGTTTAAACACCTCAACACCTTGGTGGGCCCCATTAATAGTGTGGAGATATTGATGTGGGTGGCTGCATGCGGGCCATCGTGCCCTCTTTTTCGTCTGCCTAATGCCTTCTCCAAAATGGCTTCTAGCCTAGGGAAACCTACATCCCTAGGCCTGCATTGTTGTATCATCCCCGAATGAAAGCCAAATGATGATTTTTAATGGATATTATGATATTTGAAAGATGAACTACTCTATCTAACATTTGTTTTGTAGGTTTTCACTAATGCTCCCCTTATTTTATACATGAATATGCTTATTGCACATTTTCTTGTAGGATTTATGGAATTAGTTGCAAGACCATCAAGGGCATCCATAGAGAAGGAAAAGGGGAAGAAATCTACCAAGATTCTGAGAGGAAAGGAAGACAAAGATCAGATGAAGTATCAATTCCAAGGAGTAGAGGTCACCTCCAAGGTCACTACCAAATGGGACACTGTTACAGCACCAACCTTGGACAGATCGACATAGACAAATTCAAACAAAGGGTCATCGCCAACCCCACTACATAAAATGTGAAGAAAATCAGAAAGAGTGGTTTGGCTATGGCAACCAATTTCTCACTAGCTCTTGTGGCCTCTGAATTGGTAATGGCTTGCCAAGAAGCCTATCAAGAGAAAAATAGAAGGATCGTGGATCATGATGGTAAAGTGTTAGCTGACCTATCTATCAGGTCCATAGGGAAAACCTTTCACATCCCTACCTTTGACCCTATGGAGGAAACAACAAAAGAATATGCATAAAGTATGTGGAAGTTTGATCCCTTAGAATGCAAAAATCTATTCAACCAATACTAGTTAAAGGAGAAGAGGGGCAGCGCAAACAAGGTACCTCAGGAATTCTTCAGAAGTGATTTTTATGAAGACTACATTGACTTGGTGACCTTGCTAAGTAGGGTCATGGGAATCCCAACTATAGCATACTTCTAGGAGTGGATGTTTTACTTTATAGAGGAGATTATCAAAGGAACGGCCAAGTTTAACTAGGCTGGGATGATCAATAACAACTTGCATGAGCAGTTCCTAGCGATCAAGAAGACCTCCCAATTTTATATGACCTCTTATTTGGTCTATTTGTTGGCTGATCCATTTCCATATAGAGGTTTATTTTTTTCATAGAGCCCAACTCAGGGGAGAGAGCTAAAAGAATATGACAGGCATCCATAGCTCCAATACCGAAATTTTAAGTACTATAGCAGGGTCAATGATGCCTTTATTAGGTACATCATCAAAATTCTTTGAGGGAACTTCAAGAGGAGAGTCACACATAGCGCCCATGAATTCATTCATAGGTTTGGATTCCTATTCATACAGTTTCCCAAATTGACCTATATCTAAATGGAAAGCTTCACTAAGAGACCATACAAGCTGCCCCAGTATCCAAATGACTAGTTAATCTTGTTAGAAGTCTCAAGGAAGTTTCAAAATGAAAATAATCTCGTTGTTGGAAAACACCGGGAAACAATACCATTTCCTCTCACATCCAAGCAAGGAATGTATGCCCTGCCAACTACCCAATGTGCTAAGTATTCAGAGAAGGAAATCATTGAGTACAGTTTGGACCTCCACACTCCCCAACAAGGATGGACCCATATGGAAAGTTGAAGTTTTTTGGGAAGGAATATGCCCATTTGCACAATGTTGAAGACTTTTGGGCTAACTATCAGGATGACAAGGAGGTGTGCATGAGACACTCTATGCACATGACTACTTATTTCGTCAAGACAGTCAAATTGTTCCCAGTGTTGGATCAGATCATGAAAAATGAAAACATTGTCATCGATTTGAGGTTTGATTATGTCACCAACCTATAATTTCCCCTAATAGATTGGAATGAGGAAGAGGTCAACAACCTTGATATTCTAACAAAACTAGTGGAGCACAGAACAAGGCAATGGATCGATGCACAGATTACTCAGTTAAAGCTCCAAGGAGCCACTTTGACCTACAGCGAGCACAAAGATGAGTTTGAGAGACAAATAGACAATGGGACTGCTACTACCCCAATTGAGGAGGCTCCTAAGTCTCCTCTAGCCTCTAGGTCAAGGAAAAGAAAGGAGGTACCAGAGCGCCAACCAAAGCATAAAGTATATTTGAGGAATGCTTCAGAGGGTGAGACCTCGAAGAAAGCCAAGAAGTCAGGTGGATTCTCTTAGATGCCCATGATCCAAGAGGATCCACTGCACGAAGGAGAAGAAGAAGAGGTCAGACAACCTAAGTTACCACCTACCACCTCTACTCTTACTGCTCACCATCACTGCCACTTCTATTACTCCTCCTCCAGCATCTTAAACATTACCTGCTTGCTCTTTGCCCACGATGGACATATTGGTTCACCTTTCCTCCACATCACCCACTACACCCATTATGGTGAGAGATTTCTCCTCTGCCACAACCTCCCCACTATCATACTCCTTAATGTCTCCATCAACTGCAGTTCCTCTAGCGTCCATAATGACAATTCATTTTCTCACTCTTCTGGAGGCATTTGCCTAACATATTGAAAATATACCTATGGAGATCTCTAGAGTACTGATGAACCCTACAGTATAGTCTGCTTTGGCTTAGGCTATTGCTGGTCTCCCTGTCCCTCCTCTAACAGAACCACCCAAGATGGAAGCAACAATGCAAATCTCAAAAGAGCTGGAGAGACAATAGAGGGAGGCAGCCAAAGAGGGAGATGATGAACTTGAAGATCCCTTTAGGGATGACTACCACGACCATCTAAAACATTAGAACATACTCATCGATAAGGTGGTATATGAAGAAGAAGGGTCATAATCCTCAGAGGAAGATGTCGAAGACCCCAGTACCAAGTACATACTAGAATCCTCTGACCAAGAACTCGAGGAAGAGTTGTGTTTCCCTCCTACAATGATTTATCAACTAGGCCTTTACAACCATGATTCAGAGATTGGACATCTAACCTAAATATCTATTTCAATCATCATGAAGGTGCATTTAACTTGTCAACCCAGGGACGTGAACTTGAAATGGGCCAGCACAGTATGTGCACTAGGAACCCAAAGTAGCCATTTTCATTCTACAGCTAAGAAAGACACAATGTTGAAAGTAAATTGCTTGGAAGGGAATAACAGAAATGTTGGACATCAAACAACAACTATACTAAGCTAAAATGCATAACAAAAATGAAAATATAAGCAAACAAACAGGACACTACTCTATTTGTTTTGGCTGCAGGAACAGTCAGTGCCAAATTCTTAACTAATTACTGAACAGAAAGTAATACTAAACTAATACTTAACTAAAGGATGGATTACTCACCAAGTGGGCCCCCTTGGATAAGTATCCTCTAAAACTAATGAAAACTCAAATGCTCAAACTTAGAACTTCATTTTATTCACTGGAATTCATGAGTACAAAAGAGTATCATAACTGTATTGTTGAAAAGTTAAGAATGCAAGTACAATATCAGATCACGCAACCTCTTGAGAAGGGGCATTTGATCCTTATTTATACTATCAACTAAGCAAGGCAGTCCACTCCACGAATTGGGAGGACGTCGTTTAGGGAAAGCAGAGAAAGTGGAAAGGCAGTTACACGTGCATGGAATCTGGTCAGACGTTCCCACAGATTTAGCATAGCAGTAACGCCTATATTCACTCAACATCAATAAATACCATCACAAGGTAGTTACATTCGATTTGCATGGGGAATCTCCTTCCGTCGACCACCTTTGACCTTTGAACAATTCCCTTGCTGGACATTATGGTGCATGCCCAACTGGTGATGTCTTTCTCAATTTAGTATCCTCAAATTATATCTACATGGCAATGTTAGTACGCACAATAATTGCATATTTGTAACCACCTTAAAGAATATTCATTGACCACATGTAGGATTAATATAGATAGTCCATATAACATGATGATATCATTAAAGATTTGCAAAATAGGATTAGGCCCAATGTCTATAGTTTGAGGAAATATCATAAAAGTATAAATACTTAACATCAAAGTCCATGATAACTTCAACAACTAAATCATAAATTCTACCCAAAATTAGACCATAAACTAGACTCATCAAGTTTTCCAAACAACTCAAACACATCAGAGAGGAAGTTGAGGGGCAATATTTTGAGGAAAAGAAACAAACAAACAAAGACATGGAGGTATCTATAGAGCCTCGAACCAAGGAACAAGACAAAATCACTGATCACAATGAAGAAATACCCCTTAAGAAGGAAGAGGAAAAGAAAGAAGATGGCGTTGAAGTTGAAGAAGAAGAAAACAAGCCTAAAGAAGAGGCTGAAACAAAAGGGAGTCCCAAGCCAGAACACCATACAGAGCTCGAGAAAGAAGAAGAAAAAGCATCTGAAGGGGAAGATAGTCCTAAGGAAAACATAGCTACTACTGGGCCGCAAGAATAAAATACCATAATCATCTGGGATTTAGATGAAGAAGAAGACGAGAAAACAGACCAGGAAGCTTCAGACCATGAGGAGAGGGAAATCCAACATGATCACAAAGAGGAAGGTGATCATGAATCACCAAAAGGTGGATCTTAGATGCTTGAATGGCTTGAAAAGAAACTAAAAAAGAAGACCCCCACTCCAATGGATCCCAAGGAGAGACTAGGGGCTATCCTAGCGTGAGCTCAAATAGGAGCGAAGAAAGAAAAGAAGTCAAGGGTCAGATCCCACATCACGATGGATGCATCGGGATCTAGGAAAGTACAAATTGCCACCACAGTGATAGACAAAGAAGAGGGGGTGAGTTATAATATCTCTACCATCGACCTAGGTACAACCATAAGAGAACAAAAGATTGATCATCTCCAAGGATCCGTTGCCACGATTATGCACCAGATGGACAAGGACCAATCCTTCAAGGAGGAATTGAAGGCGCAAGTGGCAGACCTTACCGCCTACATTCAATAGTGATTTTCTACTGACGAGCTACCGACGACTTCATCGGCCCCGCCACTATTGTTGTCTAAGGAGCACATAAGAAAATTAGAGAGAATAAATAACTAGACTAAGGCCACTAAAGAATGGTTCCAATGGGTGATCTACAATGGTGATGTGGGCATTGGTCTCACTATCCGAACAGCCAATAAGTTTTGGGAAGTGCAAAAGCAGCTCAAAGGCACAGATAAATTTTATGTTGACTTCCCAAAATTATATAGGATTACATATCCTAAGCTTGAGGCTATTCTCAAGATGCCCGAGAAGACTTGGGAGAAGGAGTTGGCCTTGGCGAAGGATGATCACTAGCTCGTCGAGACGTGGAAAATGGTTCTAGACCAAAGAAAAGAAGTCTTGGAGTGAGTGCTCCATGAATTAGAGCTCGAACTAGAGTGGGTAAAAGAACATCAAGTTGATTGTGAAGAATATCTGAAGCTCATGACGGATTATGACATGCCTACCATTGAGCTAGACCTCAAGAAGATAAGGTTGTATTTCCATAAGAAGATGGAGAATGGGGCTACAAATTCACTAACACTGGATTTTATGGATTTTGTCCCCCGAGCCTTCATCCAATCAGAACAGGTTGTCAAGAATATGTCAAAGTATACAAAAAATTGGGAGCTAATCACTAGCAGGTCCAAGAAATTGTCCTTCCAAGTGCTCCAATCTGACATCCTAGAATGGAATAAACTTCAGGTGCTAATAGGAAAGTTCATGGGGTACACCGCTGTGAAGAAGAATGAAGGAAAGCCTTTCATTGTTGATGAGTTTCTCACTGTGTAACTGCAGCAAAATGGCAACCAACTAGAAGACAAAAATGCTACAGTGATAGGGCACTAAAGGACAAAATAGGGATAAGACAAGAAATGTAATTTTAAATTATAAAATATTGGGGGTAGGTGAAACCCTAATTTGTAGTGAATCTTGGCCACACAATGAGATTAAATCTTGGTCACTCATTCTACTTTTTGAAAACTATAAATAGGGGATCTCCTCTCATTTTCAAAGAGAGAGTTGAGTTGTTGTAAAGGCATGCTACTGAAATTCTAATAGAAATTCATTGATTTTGGTGGATTATTGAGTTTCCTTCATGTCTCATGATTCATCTCCCCATAGTTGATAGATTTGAGAAGATTTACTTTGTTGTTCTACGTATTTTTACATGCTTTAGTAGTTTAGTAAATGTTGTTCATTGATATTCAAGAATTCTGCAGTGTTGATGCCCTTCCTTGTTCATGCTTTTTGTTGTTTGTTGATGATAAACAACAGTGTAAAGCTAGTCTAAACATAGATTTATTGCTGCACTCAAATTTCATCTTTTATTCATACTTTATGGTGAATGAACAGTTGAAAATCTACAGACCTTAGAAGATAGCACTGGTTTCATGATAGTGTTAGCTGATTTGGTTAAGTGGAACTTAGTTTCAGGAAGGTTGTCCACTGTAGCATCCTCCATTATCACTATTCATCAGTAGTTACAGGTCTAGGAACTTCCTCCTTCCCCTTCCCTTTTGACCTTTCTTTGAAATAGTAATTTAGGCAAAGTTCCAGCATCATTGTAAAGCCAAATTTGATGATAGAAGTGGAGTTTTAGACTGCTATTTTGAACTTGCAACAATTGCACATCAACTCCAACACCTTGAGAACTCTATTTAAAGAACCAATCTCCCTCCAACTTAACATATCTAAAGTTTCCCTGTGATTACTAGCAAATCACATGAACGAACTGAGATATTCCAAGTAATTCATGACCTAACACCTAAGAGACCTTGGGATAGTTTTCTACAATTTTCTTGTAGGAAATTGTCTTTCAAGAGAGGTGATGCACCTATTCATTACCTGTGTTGAGAAGTACTAAAACACCCATCAACACTATGGACCTTGAACAAATCTTCAATGATCACAAGTGCCTGTTGAAGATTAACGGATCGTGGTGCATCTACCCACGAACTTATAAAGATTTCATGTTTATGTTTAATGATGTTTTTAAGAATTTTAGTTATCAAGTAACGTGACTTTTTGTAAAAGGCTTGAAGCATTTTTCTTCCTGCATATAAAACGAGAAACCACGAGAAGACACGGGATTAAAGCCACTATGGTGCACAGTAAAGATTTCATTTCCAAACATAAACTTCAAACATTTATGCACTACCGACAGGATAAAATCCATCGAGCATAGCCATGGGTAACCTAGCTTCACACGAAATTATTTTGACAATGAGAAGATGGAGAATGAGACATTCAATTGTTTCGGTCCAAATTTTAAAGGAAGGGTGATTAAACCTGTCGTAGGGCAAGAAAAACCATTATATGTTTTAATCCATGCTTTCATTTGTTCATAAGAATCTTGATAAAGTTCATGCACAAATAAGAATTCCTTAGTGATCACATTATCTATGCACACGAGATCAATTAATATTCCATTAGTAGGCTTATCATTGATTCTTCTGGCAATGTAAAGAGGACCATCGGATGCATGTCTAATTATGTCATTTTCTAAGAAATAAATGTCAAGGGGAATTTTGGTTTGACCCTTATGAGGTTGAATATTAATGAAGTTGACCATACATTTTAAGTCTCCTTCATTTTCATTTATATTTTCATTATTTGTGTCTTCAAGTTTGTCGACATTCATCACATGATTCTTGGCATCATTAGCTTTCACAAAAGAGATATTATGATTTGGCATTGGATTGGTAAAGATTTGCAAATGCAACGAACTTGTTTCCTTGATCATTAAAACCACCAATCTGGATGTGATTGGAATCAATGAGGTCTTGCACAATATGTTTAAGATGCCTACATTGTTTTGTATTCTGTCCATTTTGTTAGTGAAAATTGAAAAAGGTATTTGAGTTAAAGTTTGGAGGTAAGGTCTTAGTGGTATCAATAGCTCTAACAAGAGGTAAGGTAACTAAGTTCTTACTTATAAGCCACAACATGATGGAGTGAAGTGTATCAAGTAAAGGGGTAAATTTTCTACTCCTCTCACTAAATGGATATGGGTTTTTCTTTTTTATAGTAGCCACTTGGGAGTTAACACGTTGATTTGTTTGAGGTGTATTTATTTGTAAAAATCCCTTTTTTTGTTTATTAAAAGGTTGAAAATTGTTATGGGGCACAACTTCGGATTTCTCAGGATGGTTAGGAGGATTTTTTACTTCACGATGACTAACCGAATTCTGATAGTCATGAAGGGTCATGCACAAGTGTGTAAAGGAGGGAAAATTCAACATCTCAAGTTTAGCTTGAATATTGGTATGCAAGTTTGCAATGATCATTCTTTGAAGGTCAACATCAAGAATCTTAATATTGATTTATGAGTAAAGCAATTGGTATCATGCTATGAAATTAGTGACCTTTTCATCTTTGTTTTGTTTACATTGCATTAACTCAACTAAGGTCATCTTTGGACTCATGTGCACTTGGAAATGGTTAAGAAAGCCATCAACCATTTCATTGAATGAACAAATTGAGTTATTCGATAAGGAACAAAACCACTCCAAGGCAATGTCTTTCAAGGATCTAGGGAAAATTTTATCCAAGAGTTTATCTTCAAAAATGAAGTCATTACATATGGTTGTGTATGTCAATACATGGTTAGTAGTGTTTCCTTTTCCATCGTATTTCTCAAATATAGGAATCTCTATACCTTGTGGTGTTTGTGCTCTCAATATCTCCAAGGATTAAGGGTTTCTTTTGGCATATTATGAAGGTTGGGCATTTTGACTTTGGTTCAATGTGGAAATTTATTGTTGGAGGGATGAAACATTTTGTAAGAGTTGGTTAAGGACGGGATCATTGTTTGTGTTGTGAGATGGAGGTGAATAAGGTGGAGGTGTATATGTATTCAGAGGGAAAGTGAATTGTAAGTTTGTAAGGGGATATGGATTAGGAGATATGAGATTTAAATGCACAAAGCTAAAGGGATTCCCAATGTAAATACCTAAGGTAGTATTGAAATTACTAGTGGGTTGTTTAGTTGTTGTAATAGTTTGATTAGTGTATGTAGGAATAGAGATCATAGTTGTGGAAGGAGGAATTGGATTTCCACCTTGACTTTGAGTGTACCCCAATGTTTGAGCACAAATAGCCACTGTAGGAAAATTTTTATCAATAATGTGAGCTAAGCTACACACAATCTCTATTCCTTGTTCATTATCAAGCATTTTCCTCATGTTATATATGATGAGAATTGTAGTATAAGCAATGTATTCAGAATTCACAAGGTTTTGAAATTTCTCTAAATCTTCATCCCTTTGTTTAATCTCTTCTTGGGGGACATTAGCAACCATTGTGTTAGCATCAGTCACATTGGTTATGGGTAGGGTGGTCATGTGGGAAATGAGGTATCAACGTTGTGGTCCATAATGGGTTGACTAGTATCAACACTATTAGTGAAAAAGTTGGAAAACTCAAGATCCACGATGGATATAGTAGCACGGGATGGCATGAGTCTCAAACTATGTCTCACTACAGTATTGGTAATAGGACACCAAATTGTGAAGCTCATACAAGTTTCACCAAACATAAGTGCACCCAAAATGGAGAATAGGCACTAAAAAAATGAAATCAACACCCAAAAGTATGAAGTATAATGCAAGTATGTAAAAAGAGATAACAATTTTCAAATTTTAAATAAGATTATTTATTGATTATGCTATGCAAAAGCCTGAAAATGATATCTTTTAATGCCAATTTTTATTTTCAAACAATGCACTCAATTTGACCAATTGAACCAAATGCAAACAACGACTGATTTTTCTAATTTATGAAAACTAAAACCCAGATTTAACAACAAATCAGAATGAAGCAAATAGAGACAAATCACTTCCCATAATTTTGAAAAAGCACTTGTACATGGACTAATTGGCCCTAGGGTGAAGGGCTCTTAACACATGGTTTGCAAACATTTAAACTTGAGTCTAAGGTTTAATGATATGGTTTCCTATTTCAGACTACAAATTGTGGTTTCAATGATTGAATTTTCTAGATTTTGATGTTAAATGCAAGTGTAATGAATGACAAATGATGAACAATATAACACTTTTTGAAATGCAATTTTGACTCAATTTTTGAATGTGAATGATTGAACATACACTAATATGCAAGTACTATACAAAACCAATGTAATATGCATGCAAATTTTTCATTTTTTCATATTTTAAAGGATGCAAAATGCAAACCTAAAACCATAAATGGGATGAAAACTAATGCAATGTTAACAACCCTAAATGAGATGCAAACTAATGCAAATCCTAGATCTAGGGTTTGAATGGACTCCAATTTCAAAATTTTAGATGTACAATGTCAGGTTCACTAAAATAAAATGGAGCAAACATGTGGGTGATGGTTTTGAAGGGGGGGATGCACCTACACTTTCCCTATTTCATTAGGAAAAAGAGATCCCCTAAGGAAAGATTGACTTCCAAACCTTAGGTGAGTCAAACTTAATGGAGATCTTATTGTTTTCCTTATGATTGGGGATAGGGTAAATCAACTTTAAATGCACTTTTGGGAGAAAAACTAAAAATAGTAAATAAACCCAATCATGCAATGTAACACTTGAAACATCAATTTAAAACCTCAATATGAAAAAATCCATAAAGTTCCAATAGATCTAAGAAGGTTATGAATTTATGCACTTGTCACCAAAAGCCTCTACTAAGTGTCCTCCTAGGGCAGATTCACCCTAGGGCGAATGGGTCTTGCTTCAAGGGTTAAAAATTTGATTTCACAATCCTCTGCTCCTAGATATGCACCCCCGATTCCTCCAAGTTTCACAGTTGAAAATTTGAAACTAAATTTTGAAAGTGAGTTTTCACGGCTTGATGATAATGTTGACAACTTTGACAATATTGCTCTTTTGATGAATCTTCAATCTTTCTTCAACCTAAGATTCGCAACACATAGAAGAGGGAAAAATTGTTTGTTTTTGGTGAATGCAGGTTTTCCTTGGTCAAACCCGGTTTTGGTAATTAAACCTTGAAATGAAATAATGAAACATGAAAGGAATGATGAATGAACACTTGCTATGTTGCAACTTACCAAACCCTTGAACGAAACCCTTGAAGGACTGAAACTTAACACATCTCTCCAAGTTCTTTATCTTGCATGAAATGGCTTGATTGGAAGTTGATCTTTGATGCTTGAATCTTGACTTATATGCTTGAAACCTACATCACATTGTTAGCTCCAAAAATATGCATAGATGCAAATAACTTTGACATGATGCTTGAGATCTTGAATGCTACAACAAATGATTGGGAAATATACTCTTGAACACCTTTGGCAATAATCTTAGCTCTTGTGAAATTAGAATTGAATCTCTCTTGAAAATCTAGGCTGGTTAGGATTTGAATTTGATAAAAAGACCTTGTATTTATAAGTAATTTTTTAATTTCCCAAAAATTAAACATTACAAGCCGACATTTGAAATTTGAATATGGATCATAAAAAGGCTGCCAAAAACATATTAAAATTTTGAATTTGGCAACTAAAGGGGACCCATTCACCCAAGGGCGAATGGGTCCTGACCTAAATTGCCAGGACCTATTCATTTCAGGGTGTTAAAAATGATAATTGCGTTAATTAAATATTGATTCCTCTTTCAAAAATTGCAATTAATTAGGCTTGTAGATGCATAATTGGACCAATTAGAGACTTAATTAAGTCCAATTAATTAAGGGACCCAAACATAGTGTGAAAATGTAAAGGAGTACATTTTCCGACACTACAATATATAACTATCAAGGTGGTTGAGTGTCTTGTTGACACTAGAAGTGGTGGTCATTGAGCCTTGAATACTTGTTTGTATCTATCGATACAATGGAGTTCATTTGAAAAAGAGCCACTTAATTCCTACTTGATATGCATGTCTATGATTGGTATGTCATCGAACCAATGTGGGAGAATTTATTAAGTGTCAAATAGTCCAAAAAAATACTTTGGATCCTCCTCATAATGGTTTAGTTTTCAAATTTTGAATTACAATCATTGAGTAATGGGCTCCATTCCTTAGGCCAATCATATTAGATATGTCATGGCATATTGGATGATGCCCACTACTCAAAGGAAAAGGTATGTTATTCTTTTAAGCTAAAGCCTTTAGAACATGTCACATGATATTTGTTAAGAAAAAAAATGAATAAAACACAAAAGGTTGGAGGGTGGACCTTACTATTAACATTAGACTTTGATGCTAAAAGAAATATGATGGACCCACCATGTTGGCCCATGGACAATAACAAAGGACTAGCCTTAGAATCTCTACTATCAAACCTTTGAAGAACCTTTGCTACCAAATCTGATGTCCTTATACACCATTAGATGGAGAGTGATGTGGTATGATTAGACCACACATGTTGCTTGAACCTTCAAAAGCTATCAAGGCAAAATTGCTTAAGATAGATGGAAAATCACATAAACCAAGACCCATGTTACCTTAGAAAATCACCTTAACCAAGACCCATGTTAACCAAAACACGAACAAGACAAAAAACATTCTATCACTCTAACAAAAAAAACTCAGTACAATTAACAACAAAGCCATTAAGTCCACTATATATCATTGTCAAATCGTAAGAAAAAATCTTGTGCATATGCATACATAGTACGCAGTCGGGTGCGTGTATCCTCCCTCAAAAAGTTAATGTCGCCATGTACCTCTCAAAGATAACTTTGTCATCACGAACAAATAACCTGAAAATTGATGTTTTGCCATAAATATAAATGAAAACTGTGTTTTAAGGCACAATGTCTGATTAAACCATCCGACACATCTATCAACCTGACAAATCACAGTAAATACCATATCTAATCTGATCTTCTATCCGAGATAAGGTGTATAATAATCACAAAACACTGCAAACTTATGCACAGACAAACCACTGTACTTTACCTGTAACCACAATACTTATATCTATTTCTGGGGTTTCAAAAATAATCAACTTCTTCAATTTGTACATGTATTTATGATGGCTCAGACCTGTGCAATTACTATCTGTTCCCTCTAATATTTTATCAGTATGTAGAGAGTTTAAAGGATAAGTTTTCTTGTATGTTGTGCTCCAGATAACAGACTTCTTTTATTGTTGTGCAATCTCTGTAAACTCTCCCACTATTAACTTTCAGTCAGGACTGCAGATGGTGTTCACTTGATATTGTGCAGGTAATATTTTATCAAGTATGTACAGAGTTGAAAGGATAAGTATTCTTAGTTTAAAGAAACTAATAAGTTGAAAGGATAGGTATTCTTAGTTTAAAGAATCTAAGTTGAAAGGATAAGTATTCTTAAAGTAAGTGGCAACTGTTACTGATGTTGGTGTGCCGACATCTTACATCACAGAGTTGTGGTTATAAGATTCTCATATGCAAGATGCTTCTGCACCACACAACACTGTCATAAAATAATTCAGAAAGGAAATTCATGCACTTTTAAGATAATAAATAAGGGAAAACCATGTGCTCGTATACTGTACAAATGGGTGGCACTCGTCATATATTTCAGTTCCAACCAGTAGGCTTTCACCATCTCTTAGCACGCCTTTCTTTTTATTTAACACATTCTTTTGTCTCTCTCACAACAGATGATGCATTTTTTTATTTGATACATTTGGTGGGGCTAACATAGGGATGAGGTTCATCTGAGAATAGACTTTTGCAAGCAACTATAGTTTAGAACTCCTGCTTAAGTAATTTTGGATCATAACCACTACCCTTTACCTACCCAATATAGAAAATGTAGAAAATAGTGTGGAGATAAAACTTGTAACATATGTGTTTTCTTTTATGTAAAAATTCAACTTTGGTGTGCTACACATCAACTTGTTATTGCAAATTGTGTAAAGTATAGCAAAACTTTGGATCTTTTACATTAGTTTTATGATAGAAAAATAATTGGATCATGAACATTAAACTCAATGTTGATTATGTTTATTTCAATTGTGCATTACAATCTTAATGGTCAAACATTGAATACCTACACATCAATTTGTTGATATTGTTGGAAATATGTACTCTAGAGTCGAAGAAATAAATTTTTTGACGTGTCTTCCATTCTTTCTTAAGAGCTCTTGGATTCAAAGATATTCAATCCTACCACAATTATCAAACTTCATTTATTTTTGTAAGTTCAATTTCTAGTGCCAAAACTTGAGTCAATTTTTGAACATCGAGAATTTTATAGGGAAATTAATTATTGATAGGGGAAACTAAAAAGGGAAGAAAACAAAAAGGAAGAATAAATAAGTTGTGGATCTAGAATAGATTAGGGTTGAAAAGAAATAACAATTACAAAAACAATAGAATAGTAGCTCTAAAAATCATACACAAACTAGCAACAACAACTCCAAAAAGGTGAATACACTTAATAGCTCTAGTGAAAGTACATACATTGAAAGTTATGAGAGAGAATACACAACAATTGCTCAAAAAGAGCATCTATAATAGCAAGTGAAATTGCTTGTAGACATTTTATAATTTATTTGTAAACATTTTGTACAAGTTATCTTTGATAAAAATATATAATATATTCTCCGAGTTTAAAAGTTGTCTCCTATAGTTTCCATCGTCTTATTTTTTCTAACATTTGGCATCAAAGTAGTAGTTTTTGTAGTTTTTTTTTCCAACAGAGTGACACCAAAGGCAACGGTCTAAATTATATTGGGTATTAGAGATTGAGGAATTAAAGGTTTTTTCTTAATTTTCTAGCATGGATAGAACACACATTAAAAATTAACGGTAGTCACCCATAGTTTATAGGAGAAAATATGATGTCTAGTCAAATAAAATAGCAACTATTTTATTAGCTAATAATTTTATGAGAATTATTTGTGAATGGATTCATGGATGTAGGAGACCTAGCAACATATGCAACTCTCACAAGTGCCTAAAGGGCCCAACCAAAGGAGACTAGGAGGAAGGATGCAAAAGTCCTAAGCATTATTGAAGCAACAATAGCCATAGAATAGCAATAACTAACTACTCAAAGGAGGCATGGGAGATTCTTCAAAAGTTCTACAAATGGATTTATAAAGTAAGGTTAGTCATATTACAATTGTAAAGGAGAGAGCTTCAAACCTTTCAAATGTAGGATGTTTAGTCCATTTCAAACTTCCACACAAGAGTTTGTATTCTAAAAAATTAGCTAAAACTTAATAATAAAAATATTAAATATCAAAAGATTGTTGAAAAAATCCTTAGGAGTCTTCCCATAACATTTGACCCCATAGTCATGACAATAAAAGAGGCTAAATATTTATCACAAATGATAGTGGATGAGTTGATAGATTTACTTCAAACCTACAAGAAAAACCTAATAGGTTTGTCCCTTCTCCTTTAGAGTAAGCATTCAAATCTCATGTCAATAAGAGAGGAAAGGAGAGAGGAAGAACTATCTTTAGAAGAAAATCAGAGGTAGAGGGAAAACTAACTTTGAAATATGTGGCTTTAGAAGAGAAAACAATTAAGAGGGAGCAAGCAATTCATACCCAAATGAAACAAATAAGAAAAATAGTGCAATAGCTCAAATTAGAGTTATGATAAAAAGTAATTTTTAATGTTAGTATTCTCACAAGTATAGTCATTATAAAAGTGAATGTAGAAAAAGGTAGTGTGATAGTCAAAAGAAAGTATAAATGTGGCTAATGAGGAGGGTGAAATTGAGAAGTCAAAAATGTTTATCATATAGAACATTATTGAGAATAGTATCACTAGATTTTGGTGTCTAGATAATTGTAATGTAAAAAGTGTGACCTAGCACAAGGAAAATAGTGTTCCCTTGAGGGCCAATTTCACTACATACACTCAGATATCTCCAACTAGTCCAACTAGTGAAAATATCTAATTACAGATAAATAAAATAAAGTTTCCAACTATGAAAATGGGAGAAATAAAGGACAAAGAGTCTCTGGCTCAAATATGAGCATCACGGCCAAGGATGACAGTGTGGTGCATAGACATCTATGTGGTGTGTTGTAGTCTTGTACGAACCACAAACAAAGAGATATACAAAGAATGTGAAAACTCAACTTAAATCTCCAACTAACTTGCAAAACCTAGACATGGGAAATGTGAAAAAAAGTAAAGAAATGAATTAAATAACAAGGTTTTATAAGGATAAAATAAATAAACATAGCAAACCTTTGTACGTTTGGATAACTCCAATAAACCTACACACACATGTAGAAGAGGAAGAATGTTTGAGTTTGTTTGGGGACTTTCCTTAGTCAAGTCACTGCTTTGGTGTTTCCACCTCCACAACAGCCAGATAGATAGATAAATCAAAACATAAATAGACAAGATGATAAATGCATAGACAGGAGATGTAATAAATCCCAAGATGCTCAAAGACATAAGAAAAATATATATTACCTGCAAGGCTTGAGGAAGCTAGAAAGAGAGGGAGAAAGAGGGAGAGTTGGCAGAGCCAAGAGAGCTATAAAGATTGTTATGAGAGCATTGAGATTGTTGTAGTAAGTTGTAGAGAAAGAGAGCTAATCAGAGAGAAATTCGAGAGAGATCCATAGAGTGCAAACAGATCCAGGCTCTAAAAGTGAAAAGAGGGAAAGAAAGGTCTATTGAGATGTTACAAACTATCCTAAGCCATTTTCACTGACCTAGGTAGGTGGCAAGTGGAAAAATGCTCAGAAATGACCTTTGAATGTTAAAATGTTGTGGGACACTATCACAGATCATGGACATCCATGTGGATCATGGACATCTATGCAGAAAGTGGAAGTTTGTGTGGATTGCTAATGTCTAGACAAATCATACTAAAAAAGGTGGGAGATGATAAAATCACATGGTTAATGCAAAACTGATGCACAAAGGTAGCTACTATCAAGGACTTTGAGCATCTTGAAATGGAAAAAGGATGATTTAATGGATAAGATGAGAGCCTACACAAATACTAATGTGGTGGACGCTAAAGTGGATACAAAAGTGTAGGTGAAATTGCAAGGATATGCAATTTTTGACTCTACATTTTGCCCTAGCTTTAGCAGGCTTATGAATCTACATGAATATGTGCATTGAAGTAAAGCTACTAAAGATTAATAACATCATGACATAAAAAGGATATTGTAGAGGGATCATATAGCTCTTTAAACCAGGGAAGCATGCCCCTAGGGTGAAGACCTACAAAACAAACATATTAGACAAGAAAGATTTGCAAAGGACAAGGTTAGAACATAAAAAGCTACCAAATCATGAGGTTAAAACATGATGAAAATATAGATGTTTGAGTCAGAAAAGTGAAGAAACCTCGATGTAGGAGGTTGTCTTAGTACTATGTGTTTTCCCCAAAATAACAAGAAATAACACATAGAATAATGTGAGGATTGATTGCTTCAAGGAAGGAATATATCCAAAAGATAGGGAAGCAACCAATGTCGATCAGACTACATGACTCAAGCACTAGCTTACTGTGTCGCTAGGGGTCATGCAAATGATAATGATTAAAAAGATGAATCACAAGCTAGCAAGTTGTGTTATGCTAGGTGATCACAGATTAGTAGAACCAACCCCACTATGGAGGAAAGCCACTAGCTGATTAGGTGGTAGAACCAACCCCAATATGGAGGAAATCTTCTATTGATGTGTGATAAAACCAACCTCACTATGGAGGAAATCCCCTATCAACAGAGAGACAATCGCCATTGTCGACGAAAAAAATAGAAAATCACCATAGCGAGTGAAAATAGATAAGGTGCAGGTAAGGATGCACAAGCAAGCAAAGTATATATGCTCCCCCTTAAAACATTAACATATTTTCTATGCTAATAGTTTTAGGAAAAGAAAAGGGGAAGAAAGAAGAGAGGAAATCCATGAGAGGGACACACACCTCCAAAACAAGTTTTCCTTGCCTCGAATGCATAGACGAGGATAACCATGCTAAATGCTATTGTTTTTCTACCACAGATAAAGTATGGTTGCACACAATATTGTACCACCATGAACGACAATGAGCAAGCAAAGCTATGAATTCCACATGGCAGGTAGTGACACAATAGAACGGAGTTGTAAGAACCTCATAAGAAGATGCTTATTAGATAAACTAAAAAAGATAGAGGTAAACCTCGATATCACTTGTTATGCAAAGAAGAGACAGGTGTATTGATAAGCGAAAGATTGATGACACTAGAGTGAAGAAGTTTTATTTTATCCTTGAAGGCCTTACATTCACTAGTGGAATGCCTAGGAACCTAATAGTATGTAGAAAAATAATGTTTTACTTTATCTTGTGTGAAACTTCTTATGTGTAAGAGGAGGAAGAGCAATCAAGTGGACTCTGAGAAGCCTCAACAAAATATGCTCTTGTTTAGATAAAGGATGAGGAA
>VDFB02058242.1:277258701-277356201 GCA_007258455.2 Sequoia sempervirens | reverse complement strand
CTTTCTAGCTTCGTCTTCCTCCTCCTTCTGCTCTATTTCCTTTGTCAATTATGCATAGTAATGTACCAACTATGGTATGGAAAAAGTGACAGGTGGAGAAGGCAATGAATAAGTTCCTTGCTCTTCTTTGCATTGCAAGACAATACCCAATTTTTTGGCTCCATCAACCAACCAAGATGGTTGGGTAGGGGTCGAGGGAAGACTTAAACCATCATAACCCTCATCAGTAGCTCCCTCAACCAACCAAGAGGGTTGGGCAAGGGATGATGGAAGACTTAGACTATCATTACTCTCCTTCATAGATCCATCTACTAACCAAAACAGTGGGGTAGGGGTTGAGGGAAGATTCAGGTCATCATTATGTTCCTCATGGTGGCTATCCACCATGTCATTTGTTTGATGATTAATTGTTTCATTCATTGTCAATTCCTAATGTCGTGATGTTGTTGTTTGCCTACCTGATGGAGCAGTAACTACAACAACTGTCTCTGCTTCTACATTTTGTTCTTTAGGGGGGAATGAAACCCCTCATTGACTTGCAAGCCACCTTGTTGTGGCTCTCTTCTTCACTGGCTTGGACCTCATGTCAACTTTATATTTAACCTACACACATTATTGAGACATGTTTGAAACAATGATAAGAAACACCATTGGACACCCTTAAAGACAGAGTGATGCATGTTTATTTATTTTTAATTCCTTTATTGTGTTAGCTGATAGTTTATAATGGTAAATTTAGTAAGTGTTGAAGTTTTATTTGATCATACTATTTTGTTTGAATTGGACATGTTTAAAATTTATTTGATTGAAATGAAAGTAGTTTGTGTAATGCCATAAATCCAAATGGAACTAACAATGTAGATAACTGAAATTCATTGTCATTCATCAAGAGGTATCAAGCATGAAACAATGTGATAATGAGTTACAAGTTTATGATATATGAAAATCTTAAAATTGAACATTTATACACAATCATAAACAATATTAGTCGAAACCCCAGAAAGTGAGTTTGAAAGAATCAGTTGCAACAATGACATTGTCATGCAAAAAAGTTACCTAGCCTTGTGCAACAATCATATAGGGTTTAACAATCACAATCTAAGGAACTGGAAAGCATTGACATCCATAAACAGTGCTAAGTTGAAACCCCGGATATTGAGTCAACATGTAGTGGGTGAGAAACATTTATAGTGCAAATAACTGATTTGTATACCCAGGCATATAAAACATAACAAAAATACCAGGAATTGAACTGAAATTACTTGACAATCATAAATAGATAAAGTTGAAACACTTGATATAATTGTCACTTTCATATGCTCGAAAAATAGTTAGGGTGCGTAGAACTGATCTAATTGGCAACCATTTTGAAAATTCCAACAAACAAACATAAATTACTTAACATATAGAAACTTTGTAAGGTGAAACCTCAGATATTGAGTTATAGGTTTGAGGGTCACATAACTTTTACAGTGAATATAACACATCTATATTCGAATACAGTAAGAACGTAAGAAGAACCCAGAAAATGAAAAGAACTTCTTGGACATTCTGAAACAGTGTAAGTTGAAACCCCAGATGTTGAGTAACATGTTTTTTTGAGAAACGTTACCATGGTTTTAAACATATTGTCGTATGGACATGAATAGTTAATATGAAAAAGAAGTTTGAGATTGTCATTTGTAGGCATAAACAATGTGTTTTTGTAAAGTACCTGAATGTTGATAGTGTGTTGTTGGTGCTGCTTCTTCTCCTCTTTGTTCGTCTGCCTCCAAGAAAACGTTGCAGTGAATATGAAAGTGAGATGTGCTTAATGGAAATGCAATTTTGAATTTCAAAATCTCTTTATATGTTCAATGTTGTTTGGTATGGAGTCTTTAATTTCGGTCCTCCTTTTTCAAATTTGAAAATTTGTTTGGGTGCCTTCAATTGCATAGTTTGTATGTATTTATGGCGTGCATTTTTTGTTTGCTGCTTAGGCGAATGTGGTGGCCTTACTACCTTTGTTTAGGTGGTTACAGGTGGCAAAAGAGGAGTTTGAACTAGTTGTCGTGTGAATGGATTTGACAAATGGGACAGTTATGAATGATTTCTTTTCATTTCAGTGTTGTATTGATGGCACAGTGGGATAGGGGGTGGGTTGGATTGGATTTGGTCGATGGGACATTCTTAGCTCATAGTCATTCTCCTCTTGCCACTTGTATTAAAATACTGGGTGTGAGCTAATGCAAGTGGTGATATTAAAGGGGAGTGTGGGTTATACAAATTTTTTATTATGGTTGCAAGTTGTAAAGCTATGGGCCAATTAGAATGAATATGGCTTGTATGTTTGTGGTTTCAGATGTGCTTTGAATATTCTCTGACATGTAAGACTGCGATAAATAATTTGTGTTAAGGACAAATATAAACCAATTATAATACAATTTTTACAGTATAGTGAATCGAGTACCTTTGTTGACTTTGTGGGTGAAAAGTGATTTACATTTGCATATTAAGGTGGTCTACTATGGGGCCCACATGGGACTACTTCCGTCCCCACTATAGGCTCCTGCCCTACTTTGGGCCCCTCTCCCCTAGATCATATCCACAAGCTTCAAATTAAGTCTAAGCATAGGTTCAAATTTGTACTTGTAGAGATCAATTATGCATTTGTGAAGTGACCCACTATAAATCTGGCCATTCTATAGAGTCTAAGATCTTCATTTGAAACAATTCTAAAATTTCTAAACATCGACGAAGTAACTTCTCGCATCTCTCGCATCACATCTCCATGATCAAATTTTAAACTAAATATCGTATATATTTATTTCAGTTTCACATTTAATTTCAATACTAAATTCTTACTATATTAAATCAATTATTCCTTGAATACATTTATTTAATTAACTAAAATTTAATTTTTTAAATCATTTTATTTTCTTTACACTTAGTTATCTATTTTTAATAGAAGAAGATATAAAACAATACACATTGCATTGCGTTATAGAAGGAACAAAAAACATATGGAGAGTTGTAAAGTATTTTATACAAGTCAATAAAGATGGATGAGGTGTATGTAAAGGTTAAATACGATAGTGTTGACATTATTGTAGACACTGTCAGTTCGCATATAAATAAATTAATGCATATGGTCGGGGCAAGAACATGGACATAATCTCTAAGTCGTAATCATATGTATTAATTTAAATAGAAGCCGAATAACTAGTTCATCATTTTAATTATTTTATCGTACATTATTGTCCATAGATGATGCAAACCAGAACACGCCGTTTTCATAAAATACTCGTCTTCTTGTATTTATTTATGTTCGATCATTCAACTGCCACTTTGACATGGTTACAATGGGTTGCCACATATATAAAATGTGGGTTTTACGCTTTGGGTTGGTGAATGCATCTCACTAACTATATTTTATTTTATTCTAGTTCTAGAATAGGATTGATCTTTTTGGACTTGTACTGGGACAAAATTATTTATGCGGTTTAACTTTCCCAATCTAAAATCAATATTGTTCTTAAATTTATAATTGTTTTTTTTTTCTTCCATATATTTTTAAGTTTGATAAGATTTTTGTTTGATTAGAGTCTTTTAATGTATATTTGTGGTGACTTTTATTATAAGTTTTATTTAGTATATTTTTTGGTTGTTTTTTTGTGTAGTTTTGTAATATATTTATTTACGATAATTTTTTATTTGAATGGTGGATTGTAGTGTGATTTTGAAAATGGTGATGTAAAAAAATATTACATTGTTGAATTTAGATGTATTTTTATATTTTCTATTATGAATTGTGAAAATATTATGTTTTTTGATTAATATTTTATTTTTATAATGTTAATTTTTTTGGAAAATCTGACTAATACCTAATGAATTTATATACTATAACACACCAAATTGAACAATCTAGAATATTGTTTTTAAATACAAACTTAAGTCATTAGTCATCATGCTTGAATCATTGAATACACTCAATTCACAACAATACAAAAGCATGTTACAACATGCATTAACTTGAATCATACTATAATGATTTACCATTTAGACACTTTCCACATTTGATCACCATATCTTCCAACCTCATACATCAACAAAAGGAGCTAACTAATTGTCAACAAAACTTAATAATTCCCTCAACAAACTAGTTGTCTCCACAATGCGCTTCCACCTATATCCAAACACATACTTGCAATCTTCACAAGGTGCACCCACTTACATCCAAACACATAAGGAAATAGGTTTTGTAATTCTATAGGAGTAGAGGACATTTGCATGCTTCAAGAACTAGACTAGGCTAAGAAAACCAAATCACACATTTATCAATATATATCTATCTTTTAAACCACCATTCTATTATCAAACTAAAATTTATCACATTAATCACAATATAACAACCAAACAAAAAATAAAATTGACATTTGCAATTTTAAATAACTAACCCATTCCTAATCTTATTATTTTCAATTATTCTTCAATTTTTTATTTTTTTGTTGTTGTTGGAGGATCATTTTTGCCATCCAAAACAAGAACACAAGCTTAAATTAATAACACACCTTAATTCCTTATTTATTGCACCTCAAAAAGATTTAGATCTCAATAGATGTTGCAATCAAAAAACATAACATCCCTCAACAATTATGTTCAACCAATTAAACAACTACTCTTTAATTCAACTTTTAATTTAAATATAAATATATTTAATATATTTTACACTAAATTATTAATAATATGTTAGGTATGTTTCTCATGACGATTACAATTTAAGGTCCAAAGGTAGGTTGAATTCTATTACCCTCGAACAACCATGACTTCATTGCGGTTTCCCAGTCATAAACAACTACATTCTGAGATATATGATTAGGTGAAGTTTATTTTCTAGAAGATAAAGCCCGAATAACTCTCCGTTAGCTTAGATGTTAGCTATCCCGAAAACTTGGGAGCACGCCTAACCCATTGTCAATACTTCAAGCGTTACAAACTAGTCTGTATACACTCCAAATGTACCGGATTTAGTTCAACCCTCTCTTAAGAAAACTAAAACTTCCAAGCAGATGCGACTCCTAGAAAACACGTTGTTTTGAAATACAACACATTACATGCAGGTGTGTGATTCATTGGCTCCATGCAAATGTGATGAGGATTACCGTGCACGCAAGTCACAGTTTGATTGCAACGGCTCATGATCATGCACTAGATAATTTCCCTTAAAATCTGCAATGGACGAGGGAATTTTTTTTCATTGAGCGTTTCATAAATGTAAGTAAATAAATCACTCACGGGTCTGATTCCATTCCACACGAAAATGGAGGCATTCAAATGTCCATTTCCACGCCCGGACGTTTGCCGACACCTGCATAGAACAACTCACACTTATAACGCGTGCCTGAGCTCGAGCTATTCAAGATAAGCTTTCCATACGTTCATCAAAAATTCGTGGGTTTTAATATTTGGGAGATTGTATTTGTATACGGAAATCAAAACGCGACCATTTCGGCCCAAATATCCAGACAATTATGATATAACTTAACATAGATGGAGCCAAATTTAGCGGGCACGCCTCCCGCCTCCATGATCAGGAGTAGTAAATAACTACATGTTAGCTAGACGCCGAATTAGCGGGTAACGACGTACTAAGACAGAACATGGAGAGGTCCACAATTTCAGACAATAAATGATAAAGCCACCTCAAAAGTAGAGCTAAATTTATTACCCTGCCCACCCAAACAGGGCTCCTTCAATGCTAAGAATTTCCGATCACAGAAAATTAAATTGAATGAACTTCTTTAACGGTAAGAAATGTTTGTGCAGGTACTTAACTGGGAAAAAAAAAAATCGTTGCTGCAAAAGGAAATAAGCTGTAATTTTCCTTTAGAACAAAATAAAAAGCCCCGTACGCACATTTCTACCGTGCGATTGCTGAACTTGAAACAAATTACTGTGAAAAAAATCAGGCTCTTACATACATGTCTACGTACCATTCTGTAATCACATAATGTTTCTGGAATCTTCTATTGATGTTAGATCATCAGAAAAATGCATACAAGTCACAACTGATATGGTTGTGTTTCTTTTGAAATTTTACAGATTGAGCAATGGCATGTCCCCAGGGGACAAACTTTGTTTCTAAAATTTGACAAAATAGCAATATATACAGAGGCACTCGAGCAGCAGAATGCTCCTGCAAAACAGTTCCGGTGACAAAATAAATAAATCTTCCAAAACCGTGAGTTCATCAGTCAGTCAGCGCACTCTAACAATGGAATCTGAGACTGAGTCTGAGAGCTCGTTGTATTGATGATTCCGGCGACCAGATCCGCAAAGGCGCCAAGAATAAATGAATGCGTTCTCTTATGATTGAGACTGAGATAACAGATAAGCATCTCCTGCAGCGACTCCCAATCTGTGAAATTATGCGCCTCCACCATTTCCTGCATAGAGATCCGGAAGTCCCGGTAAGGGTTTGGAGAATTCATGAACACTGCAACGCTTTCGCGCTTAAATATGTCGTGGGCATCCGGCGCTCCGTTAAAATCGTGGCAGGATGGACTGCTTTTCACCAAATCCCACCTGTCTGAACTACCAGCTAACAGATCGATCTTCTCACTATCTTCTTCTCCTTCAGTCCGAAAAGATTTGCATTTCGCCTCCTCTAATATAGAATTTGACCTCCCGGGAGAGAAAAAGAAGCGCTCCGATGTCAAACCGCTGGCCAAACCTGGCGGCAAATCGCTAGACCTGCTTGAATCTGAGAAAAAATTGCTAGAATCGCTGCTACATTTAGAAGACAAACCGAGATAGTCCGAATCCTCTGGTATACACAAAGCCCTCTTTGACATTAAACTTTCATCAGGCATTCCATCCTCAAAATATTCTTCTTCCTTCTCATCCAGTGGTACTAGACCCTGCGACCCCTCCTCTGCAACAACATACAGAGAATTATAGCATGTATAACCATCCTGTCCAGATTGGGCGCTTTCTCCTCCTCTAGCCAGGCTCAAGGACTCCGTCCTGGGGTGTTTACAGGAAAAAATCCAGGAGCTTTTCTCTTCATTGCACCTTAACTCGTACACTTTGTTTCCTCTGAGCTTTGAGAGATATATTTGCAGAGGCCTCAACAAATCCTTGCCCATTGCTAATTTATCAAACACCACAGCCCACTCAGAATTTTATGTGCTCTGTCAAGCTATAACGCACGTACGTCCTTCACTAAAGGATCCACAGCCACGTATGCCTAAACGAAGGTCCCAGCTCCACTGTCTGAAAAGGATGGTGTATCTTCTTCTTAGACTGAAAATTTATTGGACTTCTCTTTCTCTTTTACTGTTTTCCCCTGCAAATGACTTTCTATCCCCTGGAGTATGCTTCTCCCGGATAAAACAAGAATGGAGAATATAAAAAATTTCGCTTCAAACAAGGGACCATTAAATAAGATTTACGAATGAGACAAGGTAGGTCGATATTAAAACTTCCCTGCTACTTTGGTATTTACGTTACAAGTTTGCATGCTAAAGAGTCTTTCTGAAAGTGTTCTCCCTTTATAGAAGGAGCTTGCGTTTTAACTTTTAGGTTAACTGTGGTTGCGCTTCAGTATTACGAGGAGGTTAAGCGGGGCCCACGGGCATTAGAGGTTAGTTGTGAGTTTTACTTTGCCTTTAATTTCAGGTGAGTTTATGCCAATTTGAGAGTACTACTTCTTCATTAACACTTAGGGGTGAAGATTAGATAACAAGTAGTTGTCTTTCAGTAATAAAAAAGTTAAAAAATTTATAATGGTATTTTGTTGGAATAGTCAAATTAGTATATTCATTATTTTTGTTTAGTTTATGTTTATTCAAGGTAATGTCTTAATATATAGGGATAAATAATATGATATGATAGAAACTTCTTCATTAACACATAGGAGTGAAGGTTAGATAATAAGTGGTTGTCATTCAATAATATAAAGTTAAAAAAAAATTAATGGTATTTTGTTGTAATGATCAAATTAGTATATTCATTATTTTTGTTTAGTTTATGTTTATTCAAGCTAATGTCTTAATATATATATATAGGGATAAATAATATGATATGATAAAAACTTCTTCATTAATACATAAGGAGTGAAGGTTAGATAATAAGTAGTTGTCATTGAGTAATAAAAAGTTAAAAAAGTTCAATGGTATTTTGTTGTAATGGTCAAATTAGTATATTCATTATTTTTGTTTAGTTTATGTTTATTTAGGGTAATGTTTTAATATATATGTATAGGGATAAATGATATGATATGGTAGAAGTTGGGTTCATGTTCCTAGTTAATCTATTTCCACATATACACAATCTTATATGTTTTGTCTTGTTATATCCATTTGCACATACTTCTATACATTTGTCTAGTTTATGTTTATTCAAGGTAATGTCTTAATATATGTATAGGGATAAATAATATGATATGATAGAAACTTCTTCATTAACACATAAGAGTGAAGGTTAGATAATAAGTAGTTGTTCAATAATAAAAAGTTGAAAAAAAATCAATGGTATTTTGTTGTAATGGTCAAATTAGTATATTCATTATTTTTGTTTAGTTTATGTTTATTCAAGCTAATGTCTTAATATATAAATATAGGGATAAATAATATGATATGATAAAAACTTCTTCATTAATACATAGGAGTGAAGGTTAGATAATAAGTAGTTGTCATTGAGTAATAAATTTTTTAAAAAGTTCAATGGTATTTTGTTGTAATGGTCAAATTAGTATATTCATTATTTTTGTTTAGTTTATGTTTATTTAGGGTAATGTTTTAATATATATGCATAGGGATAAATGATATGATATGGTAGAAGTTGGGTTCATGTTCCTAGTTAATCTATTTCCACATATACACAATCTTATATGTTTTGTGTTGTTATATCCATTCGCACATACTTCTATACATTTGTCTAATATGCTTGTTTATCATACTTGTGTATGTGCATATCTTTAATTAGTTGTTTGTCACATGGATTTGATTATTATTTTGTATCAAGATAAGTTCAAGGTCACAATGGAGTCGTAGAGGCAACTTTGTAGTCATAAACTTGTTCCTTTCCAATTTAAAATTTAAAATTGGTTATTTAAACCCCTTCACTAACTTCTACTTTGAGTCAATTAAACACACTTTTGGTGCAATTTTGATGTTATGTATTAGTAATTAAAGGCATTTAATGCAATCATTCTAATAAATAAAGAAGCACTACTCATCATTAAATGTAGTCAAGTGCTCGGCCATTCTAGAGAGAAATCAATAATGTTAGATAACAAGTAGTTATCGCTTCAATCATAAATTTTTTTTATTTTTTTCACTTGTATTTTACTATAATGGTGAAATTAGTATATTCACAGTAATTTTGTTTACTTATATGTTTATTTAGGGTAATGTCTTAATATATGTACATGAATAAATGATCTGATATGGTGTGAATTTGGCCTCATGCCCATAGTCTTTTTATATTGTAGACACCTAAAATATTTCTTGGGTCTATTCATCATCACTAAACATATCACCTAACCACTAATTTGTTAGACACATAAGACAACTGAGAAAGGGGGGAGGGTGAATCAATTGTGCATTAAAACCTTCAAACCCCCATTAATCTCCAAACCCTTATTAAGAATTAGCATGAATGTAAACAAATGAAACATCAACACAACAACAACCAAACACAATAGAACATCATATTTTACATGGAAAGCTTAATAAGGGAAAAAACACAGTGAGGATTAACTCACATATATGAATATCAACACTAATTACAAAATGCTCACTATCGAAAGGGCTCACTACCCAAAGGACTCACTACCCAAAAGAAAGAAAGAAAGGCTCACTGCCAAGGGGTCACTACCAAGGAAGATCACTTCTTCCAGATAGAAAGAGATTACAAAGAAATGGTTACAAGGAGGTTCACTACCTTAGAGCAATAAGAGAATCCACCACAACCATCTGCAACCTTCGGATCACTACCTCCAGCGACTTCAAGCACATTGAAATGTAAACACCTTCTACTCACTACTTATGGTAGTTTTAAGCTTTCATGCTTGCACTCAAATCTCAACACTTAATCACATGCACATCATTTCACATCACACATCACACCACACACTTCTTCAATAAATGACCTTGTATATATATCCTCTGCAACCTCAAACAATCTTCTCCAAGTTAGCTTGAACGAAACGTATGCACCTCAAACATGCAACCACCAAATAGGTCAACACTAAACACCTCTATGATGGAAAGAAGTGAAGGAAGAACATACCAAGGGTTAACCATGACCCAAATCTACACCAACATGTTACACTAGGCTTCCACAATCCATGAAGCACATCTGCAAATAGCGGAAACACACCAAGTCAGCTAAACTAACATTAACACTAACAATCGACCACATTCACACTTCACCAAGTCCAAAAATATCTTATGGAGCATGTAACAATATCACACACCATCCTATCCAATATTCCAACACCAACATAATACTCAAAATCAATGGTGTAGACATATGCAATTGAGAACATTATCATCTTGTACAACCAATCAAACTGCCACTGAGACACAACACATGAACCAAGCTTATGGAACAGCTAAACACCAAACCATCCAAGAGAAGATAGATACAGGCATCATTAGCACATTCCCAAATCTACAAGACAAGAAACTTCAACATAGAGAAATGCAGAGCAATTCCATTTCTCCCAGACAATCTTCTTCACAAGCTAGACACTGTCAAACACATCTTCTACTACCGCTTGATCCAGAACCTAAAAATTTGGATGTAACACCTTTGAACACTTCTGAACATCACATCTGAAATACACAAGCACATCTTCAAGCATGAAGAAATGTGGAGCACGATAGAGAAAACACCTCTATCACTTTGTACACTCTTTATGCAAATTTTCTCAAAAGCACTTGGAAACCAAGTGACCCTGTTGCATCTGCGACACCTGCTCAACACCACAAATACCTTCTTACCATGACCACACTAGAGTTTGACATCAATGACAACACTAATGACAACATAGTGCAGCAATCTCCCCCTTTTCATTGATGGCAACACCTACTAAAAATCCATCAACAACAAAAGCAACTTTGCATCTCCAACACTCAAGAAACTCTCTCCCTCACTTGGACATTTCTTAGATTTCAAACTTCTTTCTCTCTCTCTCCACTTCTCTTATGTTTTTTTAGGATTCTTTCTCTCCACTTCTTTTTTCCTATGTTTTTCAGACTTCTCTCTCCCCCTTTGACATCAATGGCAAAGGAAAACACCTACACATTTCACTTCTCTCTCTCACTTTTAGGCACTAGATATGCTCCTCCTAACTGCACCAACCAAAGAAACCACTACCTAAGAGGTAGCCTTCATTAGTCTAAGACAAGGAATACTTCTTGAATTGCACCCTAGACAGATGCACCATCTTATGCATCTAGTTGAAAGGAGGGGCAATAACCCTTAGCTTGTTTCTGAGATACTCAAATGTATCTTTTGGAAGATCCTTTATGAAAATGTCTGTTATTTGATCCTTTGTAGGCACATACTCTAACTTTACTTCATTCTCAACAACTTTCTCTCTTAGAAATTGATACCAGATATAGATATGCTTTGTTCTTGAATGCATTACCGAATTTTTCAAAATGTTGATAACACTTGTATTATCACATAGGATAGAGATAGGTTCATCATATGATACTCTGATATCTTTCAATGTCTGCTTCATCCACAACACTTGTGTGCAATAAGATGTTGCAGCAATATATTTGGCCTTTGCAGTAGATAATGACACTGAATTTGGCTTCTTACTCAACCAAGAAACTAATCTATTTCCAAGAAAGAAAGCATCTCTACTTGTACTTCCATTTTCATCCACACAACCTACCCAATCTGCATCTATATAAGCACTCAAAGAAAATTCAGTGTCCTTAGAATACCATAGACCATATTCCAGAGTGCTCTTCAAGTATCTAAATATCCTTTTGACTGCTGCCACATGTTATTCTCTAGGATCTTGAAATCTTGACACAAGACATATTGCATGCATGATATCAGTTTAGTTGTAGTTAAATATAGTAATCCACCAATCATGGATCTATACTTGGTCTAATCTATCTTAGGAGATTCATCATTTTTTTCTCAATTTACAACTAGTAACCATTAGAGTACATACTATTTTAGAGTCCTCCATTCCAAACTTTTTCAATATTTTCTTAACATATTTTTATTGTGTAATGAATTAACTTTTTTCTGATTGACTAATTTGTAGCCCAGGGAAGAAAGTCATCTCCCTAAACATTAACATTTCAAAGTCATTTTGCATCTCCTCTGTAAACTTTTTACATATTTCCTCATTTCCTCCAAAGATTATGTCATCAACATACATAACCACAATCAAGATTTGATCTCTCTCAACTTTGAAAAGGTTGCTATCTACATTACCCTTTTTGAATCCCTGTTGCAATAAGTACCTCTCTGATCTTGCATACCAGGCTCTAGGAGCCTGTTTGAGCCCATATAATGCCTTTTTCAACCTACAAAACATATATGGATCTTTTGATAACTGAAAACCTTCTAGTTTTTCAATGTATACCTCTTTTTCTAACTCACCATTCAAGAATGTAGACTTTACATCCATCAAACATACCTTGAATTCTTTATGTGTTGCAAAAGCCAAAAAAATCCTAAAAGCCTCCATCCTTGCTACAGGACTAAAATTATCTTCAAAATCTATTCCTTCCACTTGTGAGTAGCCTTTACACACAAGCATAGCATTGTTTTTTGTAGAATATCCAAGGATCTGATCTTGCATAAAACTTTCCTAAGTTCTCTTTATCTCTCTTGTATAACATTTACTTCCAAACACTGTAAAACATTTCATAGTAGGATTTTTCCATACCATAGCTTAGAGGGGGTCTTTGAACTATTCACTCTTGCTTGTCCTCTATTAAGAATGCAAAATTTGGTATGAATATCTTCTCTCCAATAGGAATTTGATAGATTTGCTTCCTTCAACATGGTTCTTACAGCCTCCTAAACTGTCTTATTCTTCTTCTCCACAATTCCCCTTTCTGCTATGGAGTCCTCAAAGCTGATAAATGTCCTTTTATCCCATGATCTTCACAAAAATGTTAAACTCATTGGATGTGAAATCGCCACCTCTATCATACCTTAAACACTTGATTTTCAAATCCATTTCATTTTCAACCATAGATTTAAATGCTTTAAACTTATCTAGAGTTTCTGATTTTTCTTTGAGAAAGGTCACCCAAGTCATTCTAGAATAATCATCTACCAACAACATGAAATACCTATCACCTTGAGAGCTTCTTGTTCTAGTAGGTCCACATAGGTTTGTATGCACCAACTCCAAAGGCCTTACAGTAGAGTATTATTTAGTTTTGAACCTCTTCTTTGTCTGTTTTCCAACCTAAAACTCTTTGTAAATTGCATTGATAGGCTTTATAATTCTTGGTATGTGTCTCATAGCACGAGTAAAGTTTATCTTTACTAGGCTATGAAAATTGATATGGCACATTCTTCTATGCTATAGCCAACTTTCATTGATTTGTGACATAAAGCACTTACCACCAACACCTTTGAGATGATAAAAATTTCCTTATGTCCTTATTCCTACAACAACTAGTGTTTTAGAGCTTCCTTTTTTGATTTCACAACCATCATCTTGAAACACTAGATTGTATCCTCTACTACACATTTGTTCTACACTAAGAAGATTATGTCAGAGATCCTTGATATAAAGAAAATCATTTGTCTTATGCTTTCCATCAAAACTAATTGAACCTTTTCCAAAGATCTTAGCAGATGTGTCAGCACCAAACTTAATAAAACCACCATCATATTTCTCAAGTTTAAGAAACTTACTCTTATCACCTATCATATGATTTGAGCATTCGTTGTCAATTATCTAGTAGTTTCTCTTATCTCTTGCATGAAAGGCAGTCAACATAGTTCCTTCAATATCGTGACCTATTTTTGAAGCAATTTCCTTCACACATCTTTCAAGGATAGTGGAATTAGTTCCAACATTCAAAACCATGAACAAGCATTCATCACTCCCATCATCTAGATAGTCTAATTCATCATCGACAAATGTACCATTGTCTTCTTTAACATAATAACTCTTCTTGAAGGATTTTCCTTTATGATCTTTGTGTTTGTCATTTGAAACTTTTCCTGGACATTTTGAAGCATAATGAACTATCTTACCGCAATTGAAACACTTGAAGGGTAACTTACCTCTATATTTTTAGTGCCTATTTTCAATAGATTCTTACCAAATTTGCTTCTACTTCATCAAGATCACCCAAATCAGATTCATCATTCCTCTCTTTCTTGCTGACTTTAAAAGTAATTTATTTCCTTGAAGCATCTTGGTCAAACTCTCTTAATTCAAAAGTAGTTAATGCACCAAACAATTGATCTCTAGAATATTGATCCAAATTATGAGCTTCCTCAATAGAAGAAACTTTAGCACTATAAGATTTAGGAAGGGTTCTCAATACCTTTTTCACAACTTCACTTTCCTCTAGTTTTCCACCAAGACCATTGATGGAATTGACAATTTCATCCACCCTAAGCATGTAGCCTGCAATATCTTCATCCTCTGAAATCCTTAGGGTTTCAAATTTAGCTTTGAAATTTTGCATCTTTGCTTGTTTGACCTTAGCATCACCTTCATAAATGCTCTTCAACTTCTCCCAGACCTCTTTAGTAGTTTTGTATCTTATCACCTTCACAAGTTTTGAATTAGAAATCCCACTCAAGATAGTATTCCTTGCTTTTCCATTATTCTCATAGTCCTTAATATCGTCTTCACTTGTTGAAGTAGTAGCAAGCATAGTATATATCCATCTTCAACTGACTTCCATACACCAAACCCTAATGAAATAAGAAAGTCTTCCATCCTTGCTTTCTAGAAAGCATAATTTTTACCATCGAACATAGGGACTTTGACACCATTCTTGTGTGTCATCTAGATCTACCTCAAGCGGTTAAGCTTCTTCTAAGGAACCTCTTCTTTGACACCAATTGTTAGACACACAAGTCAAGTGAGAGGGGGGTGAATCAGTTGTGCATTAAAAACTTCAAACCCTCATTAATCTCCAAACGCTTATTAAGCATTAGCCTGAATGTAAACAAATGAAACATCAACACAACAACAACTGGATACACAATAGAACACCAGATTTTATGTGGAAAATCCAATAAGGGAAAAAACACGGTGAGGATTAACTCACATATATATGAATATCAACACCAATTAAAAAAGGCTCATTGCTAGAAGGGCTCACTGCCCAACAGACTCACTATCTAAAAGAAAGAAAGAAAGAAAGGCTCACAATCAAGGGCTCACTGCTAAGGAAGATCACTTCTTTCAAATAGAAAGAGATTACAAAGAAACTGTTACAAGGAGGTTCACTACCTCAGAGCAATAGGAGAATCTACCACAACCATCTACAACCTTAATCTCACTGCCTCTAGCAACTTCATGTGTGCACTAAAATGTAGACACCTTTTTCTCACCACTTCTAGTAGTCTTAGGTGTTCATGCTCATACTCAAATCTCAACACTTGATCACATACACATAATTTCACATCATAGATCACACCACATGATTCTCCAATAAATGACCTTGTATATATATCCTTCACAACCTCAAACAATCTTCTCCAAGTTGGCTTCAATGAAATGTATACACCTCAAACTTGCAACCACCAAATAGGTTAGCACCAAAAACCTCCATGGTGGAAAGAAGTGAAGGTGAACCACACCAAGGGTTAACCAAGACCTAAATCTACATTGGCATGCTACACTAAGCTTCCACAATCCACGAAGCACATTTGTAAATAACACTAACATCCCAGGTTGGCTAAACTGTCATTAACACTAATAATCAACCACATTCACACTTCACTAGGTCCATAAAAATCCTACGAACCAAATAGAAACATCACACAACATCATGAAATATTCCAACACCGACAAAATACTCAAAATCACTAGTGCAATCATATGTAATTGAGAACATTATCATCTTGTGCAACCAGTCAAACTACCATTGAGCCACAACACATAAACCAAGCTTGCAGAATAGCTAAACACCAAACCATCCAAGGGAAGATAGATACAAGCATCATTAGCACATTCTCAAATCTGCAAGACAAGAAACTTTAGCATACAAAAATGCAGAGCAATTCCATTTCTCCTAGACAACCTTCTTCACAAGCCAAACATTGTCAAACACATCTTTTATTATTGCACGATCCAAAACCTAAAATTTTGGATATTAGACCTTTGAAATTTTTTAAATATTACATCCAAAGCACACAAGCACATCTTCATTAATGAAGAAATGTGGAGCATAATACAAAAGGTGCCTTTGTCACTTTGTACACTCTTTATGTAAAGTGTTCCTGTTGCATCTGCAACACCTGTTCAACACCACAAACACCTTCTTACCATGACCACACTAGAGGTTGACATCAATGATAACACTAATGACAATATAGTGCAACATAATCAAATAATTTCATCACCTAAGCCTATGTCCCATCACCTAATCCTAATTAACCTAGGACATATCCCTTTCACTTAAATTCCATTGCTTAAATTAAATCATATTATTATTTAATTTATTACATTTTCCATTCCCTTACAAATATGATTATTAAATGAAGTCTATATTCCCTCACCACTTTCCAAGAATAATGGGTCCACCTAGGAACAACTATCCGTGTTATTGCATTATTCTCTCAACACATTCCAAATTATTTGGCACCTAAGAACACTTGTCTTTATGGTCCCCTTATTCTCTCAACACAACCCAAAGTTGTAGATTTCTTAGGTGCACATGTCCCTAATTTCCCCCATGCTCAAAACTACTAACTAAATTTGGTAAGTTAATCTTATCCATTCACATTCTAACTACCTTCATCTTGACCCTCCTCCTAGATCAAAGGGAATTCCTCTCAACCATTCTCCAACCTTGATTTCACAATCCAATTTTAGTCATCCATTCCCCATTTCCAAAATCTATAAATCCAGGAATCCTCTCATCCAAATATTTTGAATGCACACAAGACAACTAAGAGGGGGTGAATCAGTTGTACATTAAAACATCAAAAACCCTCATAAACATTTAGATCCACGTCAACTTAGTTAACCCTTAATGTGTTAGAATGATTTAGCTTAAAAGAAAATAATAGAAACCGAAACACATCAACATCATGCATAATAGGACACATGGAAAAACCAAGAAGGTAAAAACCATGGTGTGGATTAGCTCACAATATAAAGTAATTGCAACATTGAATACAAAAAGGCTCACTATCCAAAAGAAGGGCTCATTGCCAAAGGCTCACTGCTAGATTACATAAAAGAAGAAAGAAGAATGTTACAGTGAGAAATCCATCTCAATGCAACAAAAAGGTCCACCACAACATCACCAACACATTCACAACCTCTTTGAAGATTGTAGACACCTTCTGCTCACTGCTTCTAGTAGTCTAACTCATTAAGCTCACACTGCACTTCATAAATTTGTACTTCACAACTCTACAACTCAGACCACGCACTTCACACATAGTTCTCCATCAACTCAACACTTATTTATACCATCTTCAACCTTTAAAATATTCTCCAAGGTTAACTATGCACCTCAACCATGAAAATTCAAATTAGGTCGGTCCTAAGCATTCCCGCAGTAGAAAGGAATGAAAGCGAACCACACCACATCTTAACTCGGACCCAAATCATACATATACACCACACCATGCTTCCACAATCACCAAAGAAAATCCATAATTAGTGTAAACACCCAAATTTAGTTGAACCTATGTAAACACTATTAACATTTAAGTACACATTTCCTCATATCCAAAAATGATTCGTAGACCACACAAAACAATTGAACATGTTGAAGTTGTGAAAGCCAACCTCACAAACCCCGAAGATCACCTGCATGCAAAGAACCTGTCACAGAAAGAAGACATTCAAGACAAAAAAACAAGGGTGCTCTAAAAATGCAAAATGTATTAATCAAAGAGTGAGATAAAATACAATGATCAATCCTTATAAAAGGAGATTGTGTAACCCTAAAGAAACCCTAATAGGTAGACATTTAATAATTAATATAATTATTAAATGTCACAATATGCAAACTAAAGTGAAATCTTAAGAGAGGAATAAAGGTAACTTAATTAACATAATTAAGTTAAAACCTTTACTCTAGCATCCCCCCTTAAGATGAACAAGAGTGCAACTACAAACATGTGCAAAAAAGAAAAGGTAACTACAATGCATGAAAGCAAACAAGGGTCCCGACAACTAGGCCTGATTAGGTACCCGAATACAACCAAATCTCTATAAAGTGGAGAAAGGGAGAAAACCTCATGGGAATTAAACTCCCCCCCAAAAGAGAGAAAAGAAAATAATGAAATGCACTTAATGAAAGAAGGATAGGAGGTGGATTACATGATACCCCCCATAGACAACTTCTATCATATAAGTACATATACAATGGTCTCCATAGGAGAGATATAAAGAGACAAGAAGGCCCCTCCACAATGAAGAAACTCCTGTCGCAATGGTGGATGCCTAATGTAGAATCCAGAAAGAGATCCTGAAGCGGAAAATAATATTCCTCCCCTTGGGAAGTGTTGATGGTTGGATGAGCACAACAACAGTAAATAGAATATTACTATTATGCTCTCCTGAAAGAGAAAGAATAACGCATGGATATCTAACTCCCAAGGTCTTGGTAATCGGTTCTCGACTGTTTTGATTTCACTCAATGGTTGATGTGAACTATAATATTCAAGGGGCCTGCTAGTGTTGAGCTTATGGATTGTTCTAAGATCAAACATAAATTTAAACCTACTTTAACCAGGGTTTTTAAATAAACAGAAAAAGATATATCAAAGCTTTGGAACCGAAAAGAATGATAATTCATCCAACTTAACCAAACTTGTTACCTTTCAAGGAATTCCTAACTAAAACTATAGAACAAAATTAACTTGTGACTAACACACAATTTCATTCATTCACAGTGCTAATTTCAACAGTAGATTGCAAATCACTATTTAAACAAAACATAAAATAAAACTTCATTCCTTGAAAGCCTTTTCAAATCAAATGATTAACCCAAGATAAACACCATTCATGAACACAATATGAAGTAGATTTAAATCTAGTTGCTTCTACTGTTAGTGAAACAGATAAGCAACATTTACAAATCTGGCACAATCACTAGTGTACAGAAAACCTATGTCTTCAGATTGTTTCCATCTATACTAAGAGAAGCAGAAGGATACATTACTGCCTTCTGTCGAATCTAACTCTTATTCTACTACTACTCTTAAGTTTTCTCTACTACTACTAGTTTATGAAAAATCTCTATCTATCCTCCTTTCTAAAAAGAGGCCAAAGTGCCATATATACAGAACGTGCCAAAAAGAAAGTCGACCCCTCTTTTAGGGTTTACAAAATATCAGCCTCCAGAAAGATCCACCCCTAGATCTTTTGAATCAAGTTACTTCTACATTAAATGTGTATCCCTGATGTCCACGTTGGTGAAGGATTGCTTCAAGAATGGCCTCCAGATCTTTTGGAATAATCGCATTAACTTCTGGCCTTCGTGTTCACCCTCGAACTTCCATCAGAGCCACCTTGAATGTTCTGAAGTATTATCATAAATGGTGATCTACCCTTGCCAGTAGAGATCCCAAGTATCATTGTGACTTGAGGTTTATTCCTTTCTACCTTTTTCTTGCTCAAGATCTTTCTGCAAGTTGACCATCTTTGAGAAGCAGCATCCGACCTCCCCTGTTAGATCCAAATAGCATTGCTTCATCGATCTGACCCATGCCGCTCACATTCTCTTGATCTTCTTCATAGGGGTAGTCAATGAGTCAAACTATCAATGGTTCTCCCTCGACTTTCTCTGATTGGTTGAACGTATGCCATGCAAGATTCCCAGATGGTCAAAAGTTATTCAGACAGAATTGCATGTTGGTGAGACACTTGTCGTGTCTCCCCGATGTGATTATACTCTACAGCAGCATCAACATAGCATACAACTGTCGGTGAGACCTCATATCGAATGCTAAATTTATATCGATATCACAAAAAACCATTAGCAAGACAATCATTATCAGCCAGAGGTCATAGCGAGTGTGCAAGAGTTATACCAAAGAGTTAAATCATTGGCGAGACTCCCTTTAGTTGGCAGGAAATCACCCTAAAGCCATTCTATTCTCCCCGAGCTCGAAACATTACACCGAAAGCACCATTCTTTCGGTGAGACTCCACTTGGTTGCCGAGACTTCATAGCGATGACACCTCCTATCGGCGAGACTCCAGCGAGTCAGCCAGACATTACGGCGGGTAGCAGGAGTTATAACGATATCCCCCTTTCATCGCCGAGACAATTGCATTCAGCAAGAGGTCATAGCGGGCGCTAAGAGTCATATTGATATCCCTTTTCCATTGGAAAATCCATCGCTATTGGTAAGACTCCCCATTGTCGGCAGGACCTTTCACTGAGCTCAAAACATTACACCAAAGGGAGAACCCTTTGGTGGGACTAACAACCATCGGTGAGACATTACCCTATCAAGGAGACATCACCTTGACGCAAACCCTTTCACCGAGACTTCCACCATTTGACCAGACATTATGCCGAACTCAAACCTTTCAGTGAGCTCATTTTATTTCGGGGAGACCCCATCCTGTCGGCCAGAGGTTATGGTGAAGCCCCCACTTTTCGGTGAGACTTCGACGAGTCGGGAAGACTTCTCCCTGAGCAACCCTTCTTTCACCGAGACCTCCAGCAGTGGGCGGGACCTCATACTGACGTTACCCCCTTTCGCCAAGATTTCTATTTGTCGGGAAGACTTCTCTCTGAACCCAAATTCTTTCAGCAATGCTAGCCTGGCACACAAGGGTCGACATGAGTTCCTCCCAAGCGGAGAGATATATACAAACTCATGGTGATTAAAATGTCTGGCCGACCAATATATTTCAAATGAATAAAACCACTACTAGTCGGCAAGACATCTAGAGGGTCTCACCGACTTTCTCCTTAAAGGAATTTTATGCCAAACTTGATTGAGGTATGCTTTCCAACTGAGTTCCTTGAGAAATATCATCAGGTGTATGATTTAATCCTGCAACACAAATGCCTCCATTAGTCCTCAAAGTATATAAAATATATCGTTTTTCATCATTTCCTCAATTTTAACAAAAAGAAACCCAACTCTGGCTGAAGCAGAACCAAAATTCGACAGAACAAAAGACAGACCTAGGAGGAAAACAAAAGAACTCCTAAGACCAAACTAGACAACCAAAGGAAAAGAAAATAAAAGAAAAAGGGGGACCCATTTTGTTCTAGAATAAAATGGGGTGGTTATGCAAGGCATAACAGGAAGAAATAGATCCAAAGGACGGTGTCGAAGAGACCCTGTGAAGAGTGATGAACCAATCTATCTCAAGATGTGTGCCGTGATAGGATGTTGAAGAATCTCTTTGTCTGAATTGAAACAAATGATGCCAAATCCAAACTGATGTGGAGAATCCTAAAATGCAACCTCTAAATGCATGGATAATGGTGGGTGTATAGTGATAACCTGACTGTCAAGGTAGGGGAGATGAATGTCCTCAAAATAATCCTCAAGATCTGCAGTGTGAGACTCAACAAACAAGAATGTGTCTGCAAGATAAGAATCCCATGATGTAGCAGATAATGAATGACCAAGATGGTCATGATGCTGAACTGAATCCATAGGGGCCAATTTGGCAATACTGATGTCATCGGGAACAATGGATGATACATGTATAATCTTAGTTTGAAGAGTAGGAACTGTGAGACAAGCCTTTGATCCATCAGAACATGTAAGGGTGTCTAAATACTCAAACTCCTCTAAAGTATCATGATCAAAGGGTGTATTATCTCTCCAAGCAATGGGTAAGAGACAATCTGAAGTAGGATCCTCTAGGAATGGAGAGAGATTGGGATCTCCATAGATCTCCCAAAGACGTGTCCAAAGTGGGTGGGGACGATCAATGTCCGATATAGCCCACACAGTGCCATCATCAACACTAGACAATATAAGTCCTACTATGTGATCTCTAATGATATCCCAAGCTAGTTTTCCCTCTGAAGTGGCTGGTTCAAGTATGAGATCATATAAATAAGGCAAAATATTAAGTCACCTACAATGTGTAAGTGTGCACTTTGCCCATGACTCATAATTACCCCGTTCCAAAATTACAACTAAAGGGTGAGTAGAAAAACCCATGATAACTCTTCAAATTAAAAAATTTGAAAAAAATGACCTTAGTACATATAAAGCAGATCAAAATATGCCATCTCACACAAACAAATCTTTTCCAGGTGCCAAAACGTCCAAGTAATTGACAAAATTGTGAAAACACAAAATACTGAATAAAATTTACCTGAGGAAGATTATGAAAAAATAAATGACATATCTTGAAAGATCATAGAACCACCTTTCCAACGCCTATTCGTTTGCAAAAAAGGGTGTTCAGACGCAAAAGTTACTCCCCCCGAAGTGCAAAAACCATGATCTGACTTTGACTGAGGAAAACAGAATCAAAACAGACAAATCCAAAAACCACACCTATACCATCAGATTGGCTCTGGAACCAGCTTTCCAATGATATCTTGTTTTCGAAAAACTGACACCGTATGCTCAAGATATGACCATTTTACTAAATATGCTCATTTAGGCTTTAAACTAAACATTTTATTAATTTGAAGATTAAAAAATTAATAAAATATTCGGCTGTACCTTCATGGCATGAAAAATGAGGCAGATCAAAATTGATGAAGACACCAAAAAGATAGAATGAAAATCAATGCGTTCGTATGGATTTTTTGGGCCATTTTTTTGAGATTGCCCAAAAACACTAAAAAATCAATTTTTAGTAAACCCTATCATATTTTATATGAAAATAGGAGTTTTTGGGCCTTCTGAGTGCACCCATGAGGTCCGTTTTGCACCAACATGCACTGTTGGAGAGATCAAGGTCGAAATTTCGTAAAAAAATATGGAAAACCCCTCTGATCTGGCAAAAAAAATTGGAATGAAACCCTTGCACAAAAGAAAACTTTGTAAGCTGATATCTTTAAAAAAAGAACAAGCAGCCGCAGATCTGGAGCTCTAATAACATATTGAAGTTGTGAAAGCCAACCTCATAGACCCTGAAGATCACCTGCATGCAAATAACCTGTCACAGAAAGAAGACATTTGAGACAAAAAAGTAAGGGTGCTCTGAAAGCTGAAAATGTATTAATCAGAGAGTGAGATAAAATACAATGATCAATCCTTATAAAAGGAGATTGTGTAACCCTAAAGAAACCCTAATAGGTAGACATTTAATAATTAATATAATTATTAAATGTCACAATATGCAAACTAAAGTGAAATCTTAAGAGAGGAATAAAGGTAACTTAATTAACATAATTAAGTTAAAACCTTTAATCTAACAGAACAAAATCTAGAATATTCCACAAACATCTTGAAATCCAACAAACTCCTTCACAACAACTTGCACCTGAAGAATGTACACATCTAGTGCACTTAGACAACCTTCCATACACTGTAACTCAAGAAACAAACTTGCAAAGCATCAAACCATTAACTACTTCAACTGAAGGTAGATATGAACCTTATCAACACAATTCCAAAACCTCAAGACCAAAAACCAAACTGCGGAGCAAAACCATTTCTCCTAGACATTATTGCAACACAATTCACAAACTGGTGAACACAATTTCTTCTACAAAATGATCTAGACCAACACATTTTGGATATAACACCTATGAACACCTCTAATGAACATATTCAAATTGCAAAAGTATATCTTCAACACAGAAGAAATGGGGAGAAAAACTAGAACACCATATTGTATACCAACACACCTTTGCAACACATTGTTTTCCTCTTTTATTCAAATTTTCTCAAAATAACTTGAAAATGAAGCACCAAAGACATATACTCACCATCTTCAACACTTCCTCATCACCACTAAGCCAACTGCAACACTACAACTCAACTATACATCCATAAACAAAATTTTATCAAAGCAACACTAGAGGTTGACATCAATAGCACTTACTAATGACAACATTATGAAACTAATCAAAACAACATCACAACCAATCATCAATGACAACATAAAAATAACCTTGTTAACATCAATGACAACACCAAATACACATACTTGCAACAATATCCCTCTTTGTCATTCATGTAAACACAAGATGTGAAAAACCATCCACCACAAACATAACAACTCTGATCACCAACATATTGCTCCATACCAACTTCTCTCTCTTAACTGATCATTTTCAAATTACTTCCTCTCTCCCCCTTTTTCAATTGATCATTTTTCACATTGCCTGCTCTCCCCCTTTGACATCAATAGAAAAAGGGCAACACATTTGCATCTCTTTCCCCCTTTGACATCGAACATACATATTTTCTCTCTCTACTACTTTGCATACTCCCCCTTAGGAGCACACTTCCTCTTAGGAGCACACAACAAACACTACCAAATAGCAATAAATGACAACATCAACTTGTACTAGCACTAACTCCCCTTGACTGCAACAACCAACCAAGTACTACCTACTCCCCTAGAGAGGTAGCCTCAAACATCAATCCAAAACAAGGAATGAATCTTGAAATTAGTGAAAACTTTAAGAAACCCCTCTCAAAAAAAGATATAAAATCCTGGTGAATCTTTCACTTTTTTAGGAAAGAATATTAATTTCTATTGGTAAATCTTTCCTTTTTTTGAAAAAAATATAAATTTTATTGGCAATTTTTTTTACATCACGAAAATTTTATAAATTTTTTTGGTGAATCTTGAAAAATAATAGGAAAATGCATTAATTATGATGATGAACCCATCCAATCTGAAAATAATTCTCATGGAAAAGTAGGGGACCAAAAGTGGAAATTATTGATGATTTTAAGGGGTAGACTATAATATTTACTTTCCACCATTATTTTAAAATATAATATAATATCCCTCATTGTATTTTGCAAGGTAAAATGTACCCATGATCTGTAATTCTCATGGGGCTCAAAATTACTTTTAGATAATTGATCTAACAACCCTTGTTGTACTCTACAAGGTAAAATGTACCCACAATCTATATTTCTCATGAGACACAAAATTGTGGGCCCCATGAGCGTTACAAATCATGGGTACATTTTACCTCATGGAACAGAACAAGGGCCATTAGATTATATTATAAATCAATGATGGAAACTAAAGATTAAAAATATGGTCCTAAAGCAACTAATAATTATGATATACTATTAGCAAATTAATATAAATTTCTACTATAATTTATAAAATTTAGGCGAATCTATTCTAATCATATATCGAATGTTGTGGCAAATTTTTGAGTTAATTTTTTTAATAAAATAATTTTTTTGATGATTTAAATAATACAATAACAAAAATTTGTAAATTATGGTGATTCAAGTCACATTATAGCTCAAACTATTAGCCAATTTTGGATTCCCAAATTTCAAATTTTAGCCAATTGGCGAATATTAGCCACTAAAAAAATGATTGCTTGAAATCCACCGGATTGATGCACATCCTTATGCATCTAGTTCAAATAAGGAGGTGAAATAACCCCTAACTTCTCCCATAGATACTCAAAAGTATCCTTAGGAAGAGACTTAGTGAATATATTAGCAACTTGACCCTTTATAGGCACATATTCAAGCTTCACTTCATTCTCTACAACCTTCTCTCTCAAAAAGTGATACTGGATTGAGATATGTTTTTTTCTTGAGTGCATCACCAAATTCTTTGAAATATTAATGGCACTTGTATTGTCACAAAATATAAAGATTAGTTCATCATATACAACTCTGATATCCTTCAAGGTTTGCTTCATACACAACACCTGTGTGCAACAAGATGCTATTGCAATTTATTTTTGTTGGGAATAGGATGACATTTAATTGTAATCCTAAACATTATTTCATGTATCTCCTAAGTCCTTGGAAAGTTTTCCCCAACACTAGGACTAGAAAGAGATTAAATTCAATAGAAATGAACATGCTAATTGACATTTTTAATTAATTCTAAATTATAGGAACATGTGGGGATGCCCATGAAGAGCTCCTACAAAATAGGAGCACATGGGGCACCCACATGGAAGGTGGAACCCACCTTGAGTTAAGTTAACTATTTGGAGAAAAGATAACACTTTAGTAATGCGTGTAAAGATCCTAGAAGTTAGGGATTGATGTTTACATGCATGGAGTTCAATTTAGTTCAGTTTAGTTCAATTTAGTATTAGTTCAGTTCAGTATCAGTTCAGTTTAGTTCAGTTATGGTTCAGTTATCTTCAATTGCATGTAGTTAGTTTTAGTTGAATGCTAGTTGACTTCAATTGACTTGGAATGCATGACTAATGACTTGAGTTGCATGACAGATAATAGGTGACACATTCAGTTAAGTGGGGATGATCAATCATGCATGATATTTGCATGAATGGTGGAGAGATATGTTTCAGTTAACAGAGATTGACTTGGACCCACCTTGGGCACCCAAGTTGGCATCTTGGAGTTAACAATTTTGCATGATAATATATTTTATAAGGCTGAGTTAAGTGGGCCCATTCTTGGGTGCCAAATTTGAGGATAAGCTTCAAAGATATCTTCAGAATCAATGTTGAGTTATGACTTCAGTTTGGGATGCCCAAATGGATGAAGCACTTGTTTTGACATTGTTCTTCATGGTAGAACTCTACTTGCAAAGAATAGGCATGGGTTTTGTGAGATAAGCATTGTGCTTTGTAATTGTAAACTCTTTGGAGTTTATAAGGCTCATTATTCTCTATATATTGCAGCAAGTTGAAGAGAGTTAATTAGATTTTATTGCAAGTTGTGAAGAAGAATTGTTGAAGGCAAAAGAAGCATCTCAAGCAAGGATTGGAATTATTGTAATCTTATTCTAAGATTAAATAATACATTGATTCTTGGTGGAGTTTTTCCCCGAAAGGGTTTCTCCATGGTATATGTTGTGTAACTTCTTTCCTCTGGTCTTATTATTCTACAATCTTCTGTCTACTTCTACAAATGGTAAAATGAATCTAAACAAATAATCATCTACAAAGAATTTGTAACAAAGAATACTTAATTAGATCTACAACTACAATATTTTTACAAAGTATTAAGCTACATAATTACCTCCATTTTCAACAATTTTGCCTCTACAGTAGATAAAGATACTAAATCTTGCTTCTTTCTCAACCAAGACATCAATCTGCATCCAAGAAAAAATGCACCACCACTTGTAATTTTCCTATCATCAACACATCCTACCCAATCAACATCTATGTAAGCACTCAAAGAGAAATCATTTGGATAGCACAAGCCATGTTCCAAAGTTCCCTTCAAGTATCGAAATATCCTTTTCACTAATACAACATGTGACTCTCTAGAATCCTCTTGAAATCTAGCCACAAGACAAACTACATGCATGATATTCGGTCTAGTAATAGTTAGATATAGCAGTCCTCTAATTATTGATCTATACTTTCTCTGATTAGCCTTAGGAGATTCATCATTCTTACTTATCTTGCAATCAGTAACCATAGGAGTACATACGGGTTTAGAATCTTTCATTCCAAACTTCTTCAACATTTCCTTGACATACTTTGATTGTAAAATGAATGTACCTTTCTTTGTTTAATTAATTTGAAGTCCCAGGAAGAAATTCATCTCCCCAAACATAGACATCTCAAACTCTTTCCACATCTCTTCTACAAATCTCTTGCACATAGCTTCATTTCCTCCAAAAATTATATCATCAACATACAAAACCACAATCAAGATTTGATCTTTTTCAACTTTGAAATAAAGATTACTAACTGTGGTACCTTTATTGAATCCTTATTGTATCAAGTACCTATCCAACCTTGCATACCAAGCTTTAGGAGCTTGCTTCAATCCATATAATGTATTTTTCAATCTACAAACCATATCTAAATTGTCTGATAATTGAAATCCTTCCAGTTGTTCAATGTATACTTATTCTAATTCACCATTCAAGAATGTAGACTTCGCATTCATCTGATAAACTTTGAAATATTTGTGTGCTGCAAAATCCAAAAACATCCTGATAACTTCCATTTTTTCCATTGAAGCAAATATCTCCTCAAAATCTATAACTTCTACTTGTGAGTAGCCCTTACACACAAGTTTGACCTTGTTTCTTACCACTTCTCCATTCTCATTTAGTTTTTTTTAGAATACCCACTTAGTTCCAATCAAATTCTTGTTTGCTGGTCTTGGGACAAGTTCCTAAGTCCGATTCTTCTCAATTTGCATTAGTTCTTCTTCCATAGCCTTGATCCAATATTCATCTTTGCATACTTCAATCACTGTTTTAGGTTCAACTTTTGAAAGTAAACATAGATTTACATGTTCTTTAGCCATAGAACCAATACACCTTTGCTTTTGTCACCAATGGTCTAATCTTCATTGATTGGACAAAAATGTGGACTGATAAATAGAGATAAATTGCTCCTATGACTCTTATTAGATTGACAGTTGTGGATAGATCAATCCTTGGGAATGTTGTGTTGTTTTCCTTCGTTTGTTCCTAGATGTCAATTTGGGAATCGTAGACTTGTGAAAGGTGTTGTGATAGTTTACCTAAGGGCTAAAAATAATGAACTGAGTGGGGATGAATACAACTAATTCACACATTAAACATCTAATAAAAAATATAGTTTAATTCTGTTGTTTCTATTTCCTGATAGAAACTATGCCAGGAATTACGCTAGGAACTACTGTAAAAAAAATTTATCACAGAAAGTGCAGTGATAGAAACAACTTTATAAATTTTTGCATTAACAATCAGAACTTTAATTCTTGAACTATGAATAAGCACATTAGTAGATGATTGAAATAATTTGTCTTTTAAATCAAATTGCAATCAAATAAAAAATAAAAAATGATAAGCATTTAATAACTGTTAAAAGGAAATACTAGAAATCAAATAACAAACACATTTACCACATTGAAACTTAACTAGAAAAATTCACCAAGCCATGCAAAAAGTGGTTCATGCCTCCTTGATCGACTGGTGATAAAATATGAACGTGGTTCTACTTCAGATTACTCACGCATGCAAAAAATTTCTAGAATATATCAATTCAAAAACAACAGTCTAACTTTATATTAAAAATCTATATCTTAAGTCTTTGGATTGCACATATTTATACTAGATGGGCATCGATAAGAGTTGTTATGGTTTGTTTGTGGCTGATGGCCAACAAACCAAATAGGTTCAATACAAAACAAATGATGGTCGTTGGCCACAATAGTTTTAAAAAATATCATTTCAAAAATAGTTATGAACCGATTAAACTAAAATAGACTCAACATCTCCTCACCTTTCCTTCTATCCATGCTCTCAATCTGTTCTTGTATAGGAGCGAATTTGTACCCCTTATGCAAATTCCCCTTTTACCCTTCCTCACTTTAGAAAACCAAATTTGAAAGCTAAATTACACATAAGCCCACTGCCTTCATTCCACATGGCGTTTGTTTTTTGTGTCGGTAGAGGAATAACTATTTGGGATGCCTGTGCGATGCACAGATGTCCATGCAGCACACTTACATCTCTGTCAGATTCCTATGTTTGGAGCTTGTAGAGGTGTTACACTTCCTATTGGAGGTTGATTTGTAACGTCCCCTTCAACTAACCGACCCGAATATGGTCATTTTCTTCATTCTCTCCTTCAAATTCACTCCTAATTGCTTTTCATCTCTTTACATCCTTTAGCATACTCTCCAAGCTATTCTCTAAGAATTCTACACAACTTTTCTTATATCCATCACTCTCAAGCAACACTTTGCACTCCTTAGCAGCAACAACAACACTCCATCAACTTCGTAGAGCAAGTATGGAACCAACACCATTGCAACAGGGGCTTGAGTCCTCTCATTTTCTCCTCCATTAGCGAGTGAGCTCTTGGTGGAGGTGGTAAGCTTTCTACTCCTCTCCTCTACGATTTTGTTGAGTAGAACATTACTATTTGGTAGTGATTTTGTGTTCTTTACTTTATTTCCTTCTTTATCATATATTTCTCGATTGTTGCAAACTTGGCTGTCCTTGGAGGTGGAAACACCAAAATGGGGGTCTCATTGAGGAAGACCCCTATATAGCCACCCAAAAATTTCCCTCTTCTTTATGTGCAGGTGGACATGCTTCTTGGAGCTAGCTAGCGAACAAGTACCTTTGTGAGATCATTCTTGCCACCCTAACTCTTGTATATTTACTTTATCATATTCATGCATATCTTGCCTACTTCATAGCTTTGTTTTGGCCCTTTGGAAGTAATTAGGTAGGCCGTTAGTCCGTTTTCTAGTGTTCAACCTTGTATTTTTGGTCCTTTGGTCATACAGATGCCAGTGTGCCGTGCTATCATCTTGGAACCGTGTTTTCATCCTCGGGTAGAGAGCTACCTAAGGCATAGTGTTGAACCCAAAAATTGGCTCGCTTAGCCCCATTCCTAGTTTTGGGTCTGCAAAGTGATTGAAGAACCTTATAGTCCTCATCATTCTCGTCCCACATCTCCTAACACCCCTTTAAGCTGAGGTAAGTTAGGGTAGCCTTCTGCTCTTGGCTCTCCATGACCTGGGGCCTTGAACGTGGTTGGTCCCCCTCTCTTTTATTTTTGGTGAACCCAACGTGAACCATTTTGTTTTCGTTTTGCAATACTAAAAGTTCATTTCCTCATATCCTAGGAGTGTTGTAAATGTAAGTGTTTGATCTGGTGGATATTTTTCAGTGAAAATTGAAGTGTCTCATTTGTCTCCAGAATCAGCACCATCAGAAAGAGCTCGACGTCCTGATTCCAACACAACTTGACCGGAGCAAAAAGGAGTTTGTTTGTGCAAGTTATGGCCAGTCAAACCTTGGGTCAAACTGGGATTAGAGGGCGTCCAAAAGGCGAAAAAAATGATGTCATAAAAAGTTCTCGAAGTTGGCATCATCGCGAAGAGCTTGTCGCAAGCTTTCCAACGTAACTCGTTTCGTCAAAATCTGACATCGTACATGAGAGTTATCAGCGGTCAAAGCTTTCAGTTGACTTTTGAAGTGGACCGTACAGATGCTGGCGTCAGCATTCCGTAATGTACGGACGTGAAGTGGACGAACCAGAATTTGACACGTGGCATCCATGTCATCATTGTACGGACCAATCATTGTGCGACATATGGCAGTCCGTACATCCAGTCAGCGTTGAGGTGGCAGCGCGGTCAGCATCCAGTCAATGTTAAGTTGGATTTCCAGTCAGCTTCCATGTCATTGCACGTTCGGATCCTAGTTAGCATGTTCAACGAATTGCATTCCGCCATGTGGCACCTCCTCGGCATGCCACGTGGCCCGGGTCTGCTGCATCGACAGTTTTTGAATTTGTTTCAAAATGTTTGTTGGGGGATTCGATCCCCCAACCTCCTACAAGCAATGCCCGCCTCCTACCAATCCGGCTGGAATTCCGCATTTTTTAAAGATTGGTCATTGGTCTCTTTTGTTATTTGTTTTTTTTTTTTGGAATTTGTTAAAGGAAACGGTGGCCAACGGTTTGAACCCATAACAACCGGCCCAACAAAAACCTTACCCGCCGCTAAGCCATTCAATAGGCTTTGATATTTAATAGGCATCGGTTATTTTTGACTAATGATTGAACCCGATAGCCTTAATTTGAATTAACAACCCTCCTAATTTAAAAAATAAAACAAGCAATAATCTTTTTAAAGATTAAATCAACCTCCAAAATTATGTGAGCCCGTGAATAAAAAACTAAAAGGGCTTAAATTTGTTATTATTTGGATTAAAGGGGGTATTTAGAAGATTTATATGCAAATAAGGGAGATTTTTAAAGATTTTTATGTAATTTGGAGAGATAAGGAATATTTTGTAAACCAATTGGTTAGTAACCAATTTGATCCATTTTTTTGTATTTAAAGGGGTGAAAGGGAGAGAGTTTGGGCTAAGAGTTCTTGGGTAGATTTTTCAAGGTGAAGGAATGCAAGCTGAGGTGACAAGTGAATAGAAGAGTTTTCTTAGAGATTCTTGAAGACGATTCCACACATTGGAGGCATGATATGCTAATGTGCTTAAGAGGAATAGTCTTGGTGCTTTTGTATTTGATTTTGGAGATTAATCGGATCGGTTGTACTCTATTGGAGCCGACCCGGAGACATAGTCACGTTTGTGGCGAACTCCGTAATCAAACGTTGTTTGCATCTCTCTTTCTTTCTCTCAATTTCTTTCATTTTGTTGTTATTACCTTGTCATTTTAATTATTGTAATTATTTCCATGAGTTAATTTTGTTCTAATTAACTTGGAATAATCATTGTAAAAGTTAAGCATTTCAATACTGCAAATAGTCTAGATCCTATACAGATCAAGTTGGTATCAGAGCTCAGTTGACTATTATTGCAGTTATTTGTTTGTTTTGAATGCTAACGAGATCCACGATTCAGAAAGGCGAAGGCAAGCTTACAAACTTTGATCTTGAGATCGGAAAGCGTAGAACATTTCCGAAGATGTCTATTTCTGGAATGGAGGTTCCTGAAAAAATCAGTGAGTAGGAATTTCGAAGAGCATTCCTCGAGATGAAGGCTAAGGTGGACATTCTTTTTCAAGAGAGACAAGAGCATAAAGAACATGAAGAAGGTTCGGCGAAGCAAGATGCTCGTGAAGACAAGAAAGGGAAACAACATGGAGATGGTGACAAGCAATCAGATCCACCCTCTTCTTCTTCTCCTCCCTCTTCTCCTTCTTCTCCATCTTCTCCTCATTCTACTTCTTTTAATCCTTTCAAGAGTGGGTATAAGCCTAAAATTAAGTTGGATGTAAAATTTGATTTACCAAAGTATTGTGGTGAACTTAATGCTGAAAAATTGGATGATTGGATTCAACAAGTAGAAGTCTATTGTAGAGTCCAGAACCTATTAGATGATGTTGATAGGATCCAATTAGCTACTCTTCGTTTAGGAGGTACAACCTTAACCTGGTGGGAGAGTAAGTCTAAGGCAGAAGTTTCACAACATGGTAGAGTCAGTTTAACTTGGACAGAGTTTGTTAATGCTCTTAAGAAGCAGTTTTATCCCCTAGGGCATATGCAACAGTTAATGATGGACTGGCAAATGTTTAGGCAAGGGAAAGGTCAAACTGTCCAAGAGTACACCCATGAATTTGGGAAAAGGGCTATTGCTTTGAATGTCCCTTTGTACACCCAGGACACTTTGTTGAAGTACATAGGAGGTCTGCATTCCTACCTTAGACATTCCATTCTGGTATTGAACCCTTGTAATTTGGATGAAGTGTTTGTTCAAGCTACACACTTAGAGTCAAGGGGTAAAGGATCTTTTATTGATAAGTTTGATAATGATGTAAAGAAATCTTCTAAGGTTGCAGAGATAGGGAAAGGAAAGAAGACAACTACAGTTAAGAAGGATGAGAAGCTTTCTTGCTCTCATTGTGACAAGAAGGGTCATGATGAAGAACATTGTTGGCAGTTGCATCCAGAACTGAGGCCTAAGTGGGCTCAGAGACGTAATCAGAAACAGAAAGGTAAGGAGAAAGTCACAAATGTTGTTATGGATCTTGGTTCAGATTCAGATGATGAGACTAAGATAACAACTATGGGTCTGAAAGGTAAAGCTCCTATTTCTGGTGTTTTTTTTGCTAGTTGTGCTTCTACTTCTACGGTTAATGATTTCTCTGAAGATAAGAAAAGGAATGAGCTGTTTCATTTAAGGGTTGTTGCTAAGAACAGTAAAATTGATGCACTCATAGATAGTGGATCTCAGGTTAATCTAATTTCAGAAAGTATTGTAAAGAACTTGGGATTAAAAACTACACAACATAAGCAACCTTATCCACTAGGCTGGATTTATGAAAATGATAAGTTGCAAGTAACAAGACAATGCACCTTAAGATTCGCAATCACTAGTAAGTTTGTGGATGAAGTACAGTTTGATGTAGTTCCATTGGATATCTGTGGAATAGTGCTTGGTAGCCCTTATCTTTATGACAGGAAAGCAATTTTCTACAGGGAAAAGAATCATTATCACTTGTTTAAAGATGGCATACAGTATATTGTACATTCTCACAAGATTAAGGCTGATCGTTCTTTTGCAAACACAGGGCAGTTAAAGAGGGTAATTAATGCAAGTAAAGAGTTAACTCTTATGTCTGTTAGTATAGGTGGTTCTAAACTTGAACTTGGAGTAGCTAACCAGGGTCAGATGTTACAGGATGCACCCGCAGTACAGCATGAGGGAATGATGATTGAAAGAATTGATGGTTCCTTGGGTAAAAATGTTCCTGTTGTGAAGGACCGATATGTTGTTGACTTATTCTCTTTCATTTCTGCATTATTGTTCAACTTGATGCTAGTCAATTTTTGTTGGTCAGTGGCTACGACAGTTGATGTAGATGCTTATGGAAGTGATAAAGTTATGTTTATGTTCAACAATATTTCTGCAGTCTTTATTGTGCTTGTGAGCTAGGTTTTCAAATGTACAGAGTATATAGGACAAGTGGGGAGGCCAAGTCCTCACTTAATGTCAGAGTAAATGCCACTTTTGGAGGTCCAAAAGGTCTTCAGTGGGGAGCCCTGATCTGGTGGATATTTTCAATGAAAATTGAAGTGTCTCATTTGTCTCCAGAATCAGCACCATCAGAAAGAGCTCGACGTCTTGATTCCAACGCAGCTCGAACAGAGCAAAAAGGAGTCCGTTTGTGCAAGTTATGGCCAGTCAAACCTTGGGTCAAACTGGGATTAGAGGGCGTCCAAAAGGCGAAAAAAATGATGTCGTCAAAAGTTCTCAAAGTTGGCATCATCGCGAAGAGCTTGTCGCAAGCTTTCCAACGCAACTCGTTTCGTCAAAATCCGACATCGTACATGAGAGTTATCAGCGGTCAAAGCTTTCAGTTGACTTTTGAAGTGGACCGTACGGATGCTGACGTCAGCATTCCATAATGTACGGATGTGAAGTGGACGAACCAGAATTTGACACGTGGCATCCATGTCATCATTGTACAGACCAATCATTGTGCGACACGTGGCAGTCTGTACATCCGTACATCCAGTCAGCGTTGAGGTGGCAGCGCGGTCAACATCCAATCAATGTTGAGTTGGATTTCCAGTCAGCTTCCACGTCATTGCACGTTCGGATCCTAGTCAGCATGTTCAGCAAATTGCATTCTGCCACATGGCACCTCCTTGGCATGCCACGTGGCCCGGGTCTGCTTCACCGACGGTTTTTGAATTTGTTTCAAAATGTTTGTTGGGGGATTCGATCCCCCAACCTCCTACAAGCAACGCCCGCCTCCTACCAATCCGGCTGGAATTCCGCATTTGTTAAAGATTGGTCATTGGTCTCTTTTGTTATTTGTTTTTTTTTTTTGGAATTTGTTAAAGGAAACGGTGGCTGACGGTTTGAACCCATAACGGCCGGCCCAACAGAAACCTTACCCGCCACTAAGCCATTCAATAGGCTTTGATATTTAATAGGCATCAGTTATTTTTGACTAATGATTGAACCCGATAGCCTTAATTTGAATTAACAACCCTCCTAATTTAAAAAATAAAACAAGCAATAATCTTTTTAAAGATTAAATCAACCTCCAAAACTATGTGAGCCCGTGAATTAAAAACTAAAAGGGCTTAAATTTGTTATTATTTGGATTAAAGGGGGTATTTAGAAGATTTATATGCAAATAAGGGAGATTTTTAAAGATTTTTATGTAATTTGGAGAGATAAGAAATATTTTGTAAACCAATTGGTTAGTAACCAATTTGATCCATTTTTTTGTATTTAAAGGGGTGAAAGGGAGAGAGTTTGGGCTAAGAGTTCTTGGGCAGATTTTTCAAGGTGAAGGAATGCAAGCTGAGGTGACAAGTGAATAGAAGAGTTTTCTTAGAGATTCTTGAAGACAATTCCACACATTGGAGGCATGATATGCTAATGTGCTTAAGAGGAATAGTCTTGGTGCTTTTGTATTTGATTTTGGAGATTAATCGGATCAGTCGTACTCTATTGGAGCCGACCCGGAGACGTAGTCACGTTTGTGGCGAACTCCGTAATCAAACGCTGTTTGCATCTCTCTTTCTTTCTCTCAATTTCTTTCATTCTGTTGTTATTACCTTGTCATTTTAATTATTGTAATTATTTCCATGAGTTAATTTTGTTCTAATTAACTTGGAATAATCATTGTAAAAGTTAAGCATTTCAATACTGCAAATAGTCTAGATCCTATACAGATCAGTGTTGTGAGGCTTTCACCATACAACCAAACCTACAACCCCTAGTAGGTGTAGTTGGAAGGTTCCGAAGGTTCTGCATAATGAAACCTTAATTTGGTCATCGTCTTATCCTTTAACCTTTAGGGACTTTGTGAAAGTATCATCTAGTGTGTGCAATGGCCTCTTTCCTGCATCAACCTATCCCCTATGCCCAACCTGTAGACAGTGGTACTGGTATAACCTTCATTTCACAGGACCTTCTGATGGGTTTTAATAGGGAACCATCTCCTCTCTACATCCCTGCGTGAATCAACATAAACATTGTAGTAGGTGTTCTCATTGATCCGACATCTCAAATAAACATTATAACTAAGGAGATCATGCTAATAATTTTTTTGCATAAATATGGGTACAATACACCTATGAGCACCATCTGCACACATGAAGGACTTTTCGTGCCCCCTTTGGGTAGTATTGTTCTATCAATTTTGGTTGGACCTAAATTTGTGAAGCTTCTATTCAATATAATCCCTGGATCCGAACTCTTTAGAGTGAAGTTGGGTATCCCTTGGTTAGTGGCTATGAATGCGGTACCCTCGTTCATGCATAAATGGTTAAAGGGTTCTGTGCATGTGATTCATGACACTGGTTATAAATCACCGGTTGCTCATGGTAGCTACTCCTTGGATTACTCTTGGCCTACGCTCGTTGGTTCTCTCCTGCCTAGGATGGACCTCCTACACCAAATTTATCAGAATTATAAGAAAGGGTGCCTAAGGCCAAAAGTTAGATACCCTTGTCGCCTTATGCTATTTCACATAGGGCTTGTCTAAAAGTTGACAGTGATGCCTCTAAGGCACATAAGAGGGAAGAAGAGAAGTGGTCCCAAAATCCTCCTTATTCCTCTTCCGCTATTCAGCCTGATGCTTCCTCTCGCCTTGTTGAGGTGCCATCAAATCTTGTTTCGCATTAGCAAGAGAATCCTATGGTGCCTGCTTGGTGAAATCCCAAGTGTCCCACATTTGAGCTTCTTTTTTTGCCTACGGAGCCTAGGCTTGTTCAGTATAATAGGAAGAAAGGCTCCTATGGGGAGTCCTCTTTGTCTCAACCTCTGCGGCCTCCTACTGCTCTTTCTCCAAAAGAAGTGAATGAGAAGAGGCTTGTTGTCGAGGCACTTGAGTTGAATCCCCCTATTGCTTCTCAACCTATTCCTCCTGCTCCCGTTCAGGAGTCCATTACTCTGCTGGAAACAGCTATAGTGGACACTCCCATGGTTGAGTAGGAACCTTCTGTCCCTTCGCAACCCTCAGCCTCTAGTTGAAAGAGTCACAAAAACTACCTTGTGCACAAGTGTAAGCACTAGTGAAAGGCTCTCATGGTTGACCAAGCCGCCTTGTAGAGGAAGGAAGAGGAGACAACCGCCCCTGTATCAAGGCCTCTCGTTGCATCCTCTTCTCTCCTCCTCTTTACTTCCATTCAAACTAGCTTTGTAGCACTTTCAAGTTCCATTGTGAGTGTGAATGCACTTGACCCCAAAAAGGTGGTGTTCATCACTCCTTCGGTGGAGCCACCTTTGTTGATGTCTATTCTAGATATCCCGCCTTTCCTGAGACCCGTAGATATGATGAACACCTTGGTCGGATCTACTGCGGTTCTTTCCTCCTTCTTTTCCTCCTCACTTCTTGCCTCGTTTTTGGGGATTTTTCCTCCTCCGACGAAGCAGAAGGTAGAGAGTGGTCCTTCCAACAATGGAGAACATAAGACGATCCCACCTTCTCTGAAAGGTGGTCTTGCACTAACTTATTATGTCCTAGTGACGAAACTAGTCCCAGCTTCTCTTGAGTTCGTCACCGCTCTCGAATCACTCAGTGAGCCTAGAGGTGAATCTTAGGTGCAACCTTCTCCATCCATTGAGGTAAAACATGGCACTCCTATGAAGTGCATGTTTAACTCTTTGGATGAGGTTCTGACCTTTTCAGAGATCTTTGTGAAATCATTGACCTTAGCTCCACAAGAGCTTGGTGGAGAGGACCTTGTGGGTCCCTCTTCCTTAGCCCTTGTTTCGGGAGGGTTAGACGCTCCTCCTCTTAACATTCCACCACTGCAAGCTCATCCTCCTTCCCCCTACAATGATCTAGAGTGGGAAGTAGATGATCTCTTGGTCAATCAGTGTTAGGGGGAGGCCCCTTCTTTATCTTTATATTAGATGTGTGTGTGTTGTGATGTGTTCCCTTGTGATTGTGCTATGTATTCCTGGATGACCCTCATCACCCCTATTGTTGCTTGGATATAGACGTGGTTTTTGTGTCTTAAACCTTCTTCTATTTGTATCATCATTCTTCCATATTTGTGACTTGATTTTCAATAAATTGGGGACGATGCAAAGCGTTGGGTGCATTTAGGCTTCCCTTCCATGTTGACCCAACTTTTTAATTTTTACTTTTTCTTCTCGTGCATTCTTCACATGGTCTGATATAGTAAGGGGTTGATGATAGTTCATTTTATATACTATTATTACACACACACACACACACACACACACACATATATATATATATATATATATATATATATATATATATATATATATATATATATATATATATATGAACAGTTCTAACCCCGAAATACTAGGCTACCCCTGTGCCCTTTGTTTGTGTTATGTTTTCTCTTTTTCTTTTACTATAAATATTTCTCTCTTCTTTGCTTGAGATGTACCTCTTATGTGTGACAACACCACTTCTTCAACATTTTTATTTTCAGAAAATGCATTTGTTTCCAACAAATATTTTCTCAAGAATATTCACAAACTCATTTTCAAGGATTGCATTCTCGACTTGAAACCCTAATGGAACATGTTTCCTTCATCACAAGTTTGTAAAGAAATAAGTTGAAAACCTTTCTCTCAAGTGGGAACATCTTTGATCTTCCCCTTGCATGGGGGCATATTCTTCCTTTTGAATTCCTTAATAAAGTGAACATCTTTCAAAAGGATTCCTTGATGATGAATCAATTCAGGAAAGAAAACACCTGCTTTCGAACAACACGTCCTTTGAGTGGACCCCTTCTTCACACTAGGGTTCCCGAGGGAGCCCTTTGAAATTCTTCCAACTCATTGATGGTCTATGCGATTGTCTGCTTACTTGCCTACATGGCTGCTTTTTGACATGTTATAGCTACGGGTAAACATGTTGCTTTATGGGTGCACCTGTGAAGCCACTTTTTGACTTTGTGGAGTCCACTTTCCTTGGGTTTCCTCCATGTGAGAGATCTTGGGGGATACCTCCCTACAAGTCTGTGGGCCTATAGGGCACTTCCTTTGAGCTTCCTACATGTGAGAGATCTTAGGGGTGTCTCCCTTGTAGGTCTATAGGTCTGTAGGGTGCTTTTTCTTGGGTTTCCTTCATGTGAGAGATCTTGAAGGACACCTTCCTTGCAGGTTTGTGAGTTTTTAGGGTGCTTTCTCAACTTCCTCCATGTGAGAGATCTTGGGAGATGCTTCCTTGCAGGTCTGCGGGTCTATAAGGTGTTTTTCTGGGTATCTTCCATGTGAGAGATCTTGGGGGACACCTTCCTTGCAGGTCTGTGGGCCTATGAGGTGCTTTCTTTCTAGGGTTTCCTTCATGTGATAGATCTTGGGGGTTGCTTCCTTGTAGGTCTGTAGGCCTGTAAGATGCTTTCATTCTTTAGCTTCATAGTTTTGCGGGGCTATGAAGTCCTTTACTTGTCATGCACTCTCAAGTTTTCCAAATTGCGGTCTGCTTCCTCGACGGTTTAGGTATACACTTCTAACTCTACTACTTCTTTGATCTACTTTACCAAAGCACTCATTAGTATTCATGCTCGCTAAAGTGGGGGAAAAATATATAGGAGCAAATTTGCACCCCTTATGCAGATTCCCCTTTTACCCTTCCTCACTTTAGAAAACCAAATTCGAAGGCTAAATTCCACATAAGCCCATTGCCTTCATTCCACTTGGTGTTTGTTTTGTGTGTCGATAGAGGAATAACTTTCAGGGATGCCCGTGCAACACGTAGATGTCCATGCGGTGCGCTTACGTCCTTGATAGATTCCTACGTTTGGAGCCTGTAAATGTGTTACACTTCCCATTGGAGGTTGATTTATAATGCCCCCTTCGACTAACTGACCCAAATATGGCCGTTTTCTTCATTCTCTCCTTCAAATTCACTCCTTCTACATGCTTTTCATCTCTTTACATCATTTAGCACACTCTCCAATCCATTCTCTAAGCATTCTACACAACTTTTCTTGCATCCATCACTCTCAAGCAACACTTTGCACTCCTTAGCAGCAACAACAACACTCCATCAACTCCATAGAGCAAGTGTGGAACCAACACCATTGCAAAATGGGCTTGAGTCCTCTCATTTTCTCCTCCATTAGCTAGTGAGCTCTTCGTGGAGGTGGTAAGCTTTGTACTCCTCTCCTCTACGATTTGGTTGAGTAGCACATTACTATTTGGTAGTACTTTTGTGTTCTTTACTTTATTTCCTTCTTTATCATATATTTCTCCATTATTGAAAACTTGGCTATCCGTGGAGGTGGAAACACTAAAACAAGGGTTTGACATAGGCAGGCCCCCATATAGCTACCCAACAATTTCCCTCTTCTTTGTGTGGAAGTGGATGCGCTTCTTGGAGCTAGCTAGTGAACAAGTACCTTTGTGAGATCATTCTTACCACCCTAACTCTTGTATATTTACTTTATCATATTCGTGCATATCTTGCCTACTTCATAGCTTTGTTTTGGCACTTTGGAAGTAATTAGCTAGGCCGTTAGTCTATTTTCTAGTGTTCAACCTTGTCTTTTTGGTCCTCTAGTCGTACGAATGCCAACACACCTGAGAGATGCTAGGGCGCCATGCTGTCATCCCGCAACCATGTTTTCGTCCTCAGGAAGAGAGCTACCTGAGGCATAGTGTTGAAACTGAAAACTAGCTTGCTTAGCCCCATTCCTAGTTTTAGGTCTACAGAGTGACTGAAGGACCTTATAGTCTTCATCATTCTCATCCCGCGTCTCCTAACACCCCTTTAAGCTGAGGTAAGTTAGGGCAGCCTTCCACTCTTGGCTCTCCATGACTTGAGGCCTTGAATGTGGTTGGTCCCCCTCTCTTACAATTCTAACACCTTCTCCTGGTTATCTCCTACCATTTACTCCACAAATTAGTTAGCAATTTGATAGATATTTGGCATTTTCTAATTGTTTTAATTTTCTATCACATTTTATTAAATATTTATACTTCCTATGACTAAAAATGATAGGAGGAAAAAAAGGGAAAAGGATAATGGTAATAAAATGGTAAAACTAATAGGAATCTTTAACCCCCATCATTTCCCCCAAGCTTAAGGTTTTGCATGTCCACATGCAAAGGAGGAAATCACAAACCAAGCTAACCTGATCAATCACTAGATGGTGTTGGATATTTCCTCGGACCAATGTTGTCTCAATTCCTCCATTTACACCTCATGATCTTGGATGAGCATATATTCTTCTCTAGAAATAGTTTCCTATTACAACTCCACTTTCTATCTCTGAATTTATTTTTCCTGAAATTAAGAAGTAGAATTGACCTATTGAAGTTGACCCTACAACTCTTGATTTTCCTCCATTAAACTTTCAATTGAACCTTGCAAGTCCTTAATTTGATTTAGGAGGATTTAATTTTCCACAAACTCTTCTTTAGCCTCCATTTACGCCTTTCTTTCAACCCTTGTTTCAACCTCTATTTTAGCCTCTTGATCCCCTTGATTAAGAAATTCTTTGTCTTTGAGTTATTCTGGCTCTACATATTTAATCATCATCAAATTTTCCTCACCATATCGAGCAACAAGGGAAAGAGAACTCTCATGCCCTTCCTATTCCTCTGCATTTATTTCCCTTGTTTCTAGATTAATCCCAACAAATTGGTCCTTGCCAATTTGATTCAATACTTCTTATATGTCCACATTATCATTCTAATGCAATGGTTCTTCTACGGCTATGCCCTTTGTTTCTACATTAATCTCATCAAACCATTCCTCATCATTATGATGCAATGGAGAGAGACATTGTGACTTAGATGGAATATTATCTTCTTGCTCAACCAACGGTTCATTTGTAGGGGACTCTCTAGCAATTGAATCTTTGAGTTCTTGATCATCTTCAACAAAAGTTGTTTCAGGAGTGGGGTCTCATTTCTTTTTTATTTCTTTTTCATTTTCTTTCTTTCAAATTTTTGGGCAGTTTTCCTTTTTGTTTTTCTATATTCTCTACATGCCTTACCCTGTCTCTTCAAGATTTGAGATAGAACTACAATGTCTAAATCAGAATCAGCTCCCTTCGGACTATCCATATGACTGGCCATATTGGCCAAGTCATCTAATCAACTTACAAGGATAGTGGAAATCTATTTCCCCTTCCTATCACCAACTAGCTTAGAATTTGGATTGTTTTGACATTCTGTAGACATGATTCATTTTTTCTTGGTTGTTTTGTCAAATGACCCTAAAGCCTCAAGGGTTTTAATTTTCTTTTTATCGAAATATATTTTGGGTGACTCCTCAATAGTTTCCTTCTTTGAAGTGCCTATACTAGGGTCTCTATTTTCCTCAGAACCTGTTGTGGGTGTGCCAGGAACTCCTTCTACTTTATCAGAGGCATCTAAGGGTTCGTCTGAAGAGTCTTCAAAACTAGTTTCATCATTTAGGTTAACAAATGAGTCCCAGTCACCCAAGGAAGAATTTTTTTTAAGGGCGTGAATAATTAGCAACCTAATTAAACCATGGTGGGCTAATGAAGTACTCCCACCTTTCTAAAATACCCTACTCATACGGTGTAGAGAGAAATGGAGAAAATAAGGCATGTTAACTAAATGATTCCATCTCAAATGTAACATTAACCTAAACTATTGGGCATACACTTACACATACCTCCCTTTGCAAGTGATGTATTGGATTATAAATTTGGCTACACCTTTCTAGATTCTAGGTAATGACGCCAATTTAGTGCTTAGGCCCTGTACCATCTCCATAGACTCGCCTCACCTCATAAATTCCTTGCATATGGATTGAAGGTTGACAACCTTCTTTTTTTTGTTTGGGAAGTAATTTTTGCTAGATAATGGCAACCCTGTATGAGCTCAACAGTGACAAGAAATCAGACACCCCTCATGGAGACCTTTTTCCCATCAAAATTGTTCACAAATTCTAGAGCAACCCTTTTATCAAATCCCACAATTTCTTGAAATAGACATCCCACTTAGCCTGCTTAAACATTGCATAAATTTCTTTATTCTCACGAGCCTGTGGCTCCTCCATTGAAGTGGGTTCGTAGTAGGGTCTTCTATCATTGGACATGATATAGTATTTCCAAGAGGTTGTAATAGTAATAGAATATATATGGGTTCAAAAGTGATGGCTTAACAGTAACAAAACAAGAATAGCTACCCATAAAACATGAATGACTATTTGTAGGAAAAAACCACTTACCATAATTGGGAAATGTCATTTCAAATTTGATAGTAATGGCGGTCAGGGATGGAGTTATGATAGAGAGTGTGGACGGGTATAGTGAAGGTAGAGGATTGAATTGTCATAATGAAAGGAAGTGACAGATAAGGCGAATGATATGATGGCATGGACATCTTCCCCCTAGCTTAATCATTAATTGTTCATGGGGCATGACACTAGTTGTCAAAAGAAATAAAAATATTTAATAAATGCAAAAGAAAAGAAAAAATTTCAAAAATACCAATAGCAATACTGATCATTGTCACGTCACCAATAAATATGCAGTACGAAGTTGAGGTAGCCACACCAAATGCTAAAAAGAAATCCACATCAGTATAAGGAAATCTGGATGATGTAGCAGGCATTTGAGATGATGAAGAATGATTGGCAGCATACCAAGGAGGATAGATGAGTTGTACTACTGACGAAAGAAAAAATGTGGAAAGGACAACAAAGCATAAAAAGAAGTATAGCTAGCAACTGATCAGACAATAGTGGTGCAACAATGATAAGAAAAAGTAGAAGGTTCATGTCAGAGGGATTCTAGTAACATAAAAAAAGTGTGGATAGTGAACAAAACTTCCTATCCAAAGCACAACAAGAAACAATTCCTCAGAGAACTGAAAGACTCATCTGAACAGGGAAGGAAAGGAATCGATTGGGAGGATCAGAGTAATGATGATAGAAAGATATCACCAAGTGAACAATCCTATCACACCATAGAATAGGTAGCGACAAAACATCAACTCCCCTCCCCCAAAGAAGTCTTGTCACAAAAGTGATAGGAAGTTTGTAGAACAATTTTTTTTTTGTTTTTTTTCAACAATAGAGTGTTGGTATCCCGGTTTTCACTTTATCACCACCTAGAGGTGTCGAAAATTCATTTTTCACCTCTAATTTTATTCAATAGTTAATACCCACCAGAAACTAGTTTTCAAGCATTAACTGGCCAACAATGCCTGAAAGTTTTTGTTATGGGATATTTTATTGTATTTTTTTTGTTTTTTTCTTTAAATTTTATTCTGAAGATGTGATAGGAACAAGAGTTAGTTCCTTCATCAGAATACAAGCAAAAGTTTATTTTGAAAGGGGCCATTTGTAAAGTTTCAAATTGTGCTTGTTAACAAGAAGAGCCATGCACTCATAATCCACAATACACAACTTAACAACACCATTATCATAAACAACCTCAATCTCATAGGGACCAAGCCATGAAGTGTGAAACTTCCCTTTGAAATATTGGAACTGAGAGTCATAAAGCAACACCTAGTCCCTAGGTTGGAATGTTCGTGATCGAATGAAGTGGCCATGCCATTGTGCTCATTTCTTTTGCACTACCTCTGCATGAAGAAGGGCCTCTTGATGCATCTGATTTGAAGAATGGAGTTGAGAAATTCTTTCTTTCTGGGCTTCATTGACACTCATCCCAAGTTGAAGAGCAGTGTAGAGAGTCTTCACTTCAAATTCAATTGGAAAAACAACCTTTTTGCCATAGACAAGCTCATATGGTGTCAATCCAATGGTCATCTTCCATGTTGTTCAGTAGGCCCAAACTGCTTCAAGGAGTTTGTTCACCCAATCCTTTTTGTTTACTGTCATTGTCTTCATGAGAATATTCTCCAACTCTCGATTGGTCACTTCCACTTTCCCATTGGCTTGTGGATGGTACAGGGAATATTTGTGATGCTTGATTTCATATTCCCACACCAATGCATCAACCAAATCAGAGGTAAACTGTATCCCATGGTCTATAACAATTTCTCTAGGCACATTTTAGCTGGTAAAAATATTAGAATATAAAAAATTAGCAACTTTGGTATCCCTAGCATGCTTCAAAGCTACTAGACTTTTTCCCACTTAGTGACATAATATGTACATACCAAAATATACTCTTTATTTTGAGGAGGATTAATGGGTCCTACAAGATCTAAACCCCATTTTTCAAATGGTTCTAGTGATAATTGTGGGTGTAAATGTATCTCATAAAAGCGTGTAGGTTGGCCCATACATTGAAACTTATCACAGTTTTGAACAAACCTTTAACAATCCTTGTAGACCATTGGCCAATAATATCCTACAGTTAAAACCTTGTTAGCAATTTGTTGTGCCATAAAATGGCCTCTGCAAGGCTCAAAATGGGAAGTGTGGAGTATATTAAAGACATCCTCCTCTACAACACATCAATGCATAAAATTATTAATTCCAATACCAAAAAGTATACCATTAATCCAACTATATTGATCACTCAATCCTATAAGCTTTCATCACTCTATTGGAAAAAAGTGGGGTGGAAATCTACAGGTGACAAGATAGTTAGCAATATCAACAAACCATGGGATTTTTATAGAAATGATAAAAGGATGTTCATCTAGAAAAGTATCATCCATAGGAACTAGATCATTATCACACTACAGTTTGGATAGAAAATCAATTGCTACATTTTATTGGTTGTGTTTGTCAAGAATAGTAATGTCAAATTCTTGTAAGAGAGGTAATTGTTGAATCACTCATCCTATAATAACTGGCTTGTTCATCATAAATCTAATACCAGAATGATCTATATGTACAATTTTTTTATTCCCTATGATGTAATGGCAAAATTTATTTACTGCATAGACTACAACCAAAAGTTCCTTTTCAATGACAGTGTAATTTCCCTTTGCACTAGTAAAATTCTTACTGATATAATAGATTGAGTAAAAGAGATAATCTTCTTTTTTCCCAAGTGCCACCCCCATAGAATTTTCAGAAGCATTAGTATGGATATGGAATGATAGTTCCCAATTGGGTCCTCATAAAACTAGTGTAGAGATGTGCTTTCCTTTGATTTCTTCAAAGGAATACTGGCATCCTGGGGTCCATGAGAAATCAACATCTTTTCCTATCAAAAGAAAAAGAGGAGAGGGAATTTTGCTCAAATTTTGAATAAATCACCCATAATATCCAGCTTGACCCAAAAAAATACGTACATCCTTTTGAGAAGTAGGAACTAGAAAGTCTTGAATTATCTTTACCTTTTTGGGATCTACTTCAATTCCTTTTTCAGAAATATAATGTCCAAAAACAATACCTTCAGTCATTAAAATATGACATTTTTTATGACTTAAAGAAAGATTAGTATCAATACATCATTGCCTTGTAGAAATGGGGTCTCACGGTGAATTAAGAAATTTTTCTAGATTTTCTTTTGCTTCATCATATGTATCACCATAAATAGTAAAAGCATCCATGTACACTTCCACACAATCATTAATTAAATCTGCGAAAAATACTTAGGACAACCCGCTGGAAGGTAACAGGTGCATTACACAACCTGAAAGGTAAGACATTATAGGAAAATGTATCCCATGGGCAAGTGAAGGTAGTATTTTCTTGATATTTTGGGGCTCTATGGATTTGATTATAACTACTAAATCTATCGAGGAAGGAAAATATCTTCTTTCTAGCAAGGGTGTCTAAAACCTGATCAATAAAGGGAAGTGGGAAATGGTCTTTCTTAGTAGCCTTGTTAAGGGCCCTATAATCAATGAATATTCACCACTTTCCATTATTTTTAAGAAATACCACAAGTGAGGACACTCATTGGCTATCTAAGATAGGATAAATAAATCCTACGTTAAGTAGCTTTTGAAGTTCATCCTTAACAATTTTGCATAAGATAGGGTTCAATCTTCTCTGGGGTTGTCTTACATGTCTACTTCCTTCCTCTATGTATATATTATTTGTACAAGTAGCAAGATGTATTCCTCTCATTTCTTGATAATCCCAAGCAAAGGCATCTTTGTGGGAAGGCAACATAGCAATAAGGTCTTCTAATTGTGAAACACTCAAATTGGGGATTTATGTTAAGAATTTTCCCAAGTAAAATTTCCATAGCTTGTGATTGGATAAGAGTATTTACAACAAGCAATTGGGAAGTGGACCAACATGGATCAAAATTACCAAATATAAAAAATGGACTATATATACAAGTATGTGGTAATAACTAATGCAAAGTAATAAAATGTTGAATAGACTACAAATTACTTGTTGAATAGGACAACTAAGAGGGGGGTGAATCAATTGTCATAGAATTAAACATTTAATTCAATCATTGAAACTAATACTTAATACTACTTAAATGGTTAATCATCAAATACCAATGTAGAAACTCAAATCCAATGCATAAACACAACAACACTAGATTTACGTGGAAAGCCCAATGAGGGAAAAACCATAGTGAGGATTAACTCACACTATAGAGAATATAACAACTGATTACAAAAAGGCTCACTACCTGAAATAAGGACTCACTATCTAGAACAAGGACTCACTATCCAACAGAGCTACAACCCACAAGGCTCACTACTAGAGAGATACAAAAGAAGACAAAGAAGACTTGTTACAAAGAGACTACAATCCAAAAGCAACAAAGGATTCCACCATAGTCACTCGATCAACTTGCATGAATGATAGAGTTCGCCTTCTGCTCACTGCATCCAAAAATTCAACATTAAGCTTCACACTAATCTCCCACACTCTAAACACACACTCTTACTGAATAGAATCAATTTCACACCAAACCGCACTTTCTCTTTTCTCTTATCGCTCTTCTTCTTTGCTCTTATATATTTTCCATTACTAACTCATCTTGTATTTATACTATCTTTAGCTTTGAAACATATCCAAAGTTGGCTATCCAAATCCAAATTCAAATTAGGTTGAATCCAAAACATCCAAGGGTGGAATTAGAATGAGGGTGACCCAAACATAAAAGCTTCAAATGGTCAAACAACTTTTGAATACGATTCTCATCATACTACCATAACTGTAGTGTATAGAGTTAAACTCTGTCATTGATAACTTACCGTTTCCAACACAAAACATCTTAAGTTCTCGAATATAGTTATCTGATTGAATCATGATGACATAGTTAAGATATCATAAACATAGCTTGTCTCATGGTAGAATTCGGACCCAAAAACCAGCACACCGGTTCACTAATAAATAACATCTTTGATATGGAATATCTTTTGGTAATCACCTCATACATTTGATGCCGTGTTGACATCGATGAAAACCATTTGATACAATCCAATTTCCAACATTACTAACTAATGGAAAATTTCCAAACAGGCGATTTCCACCTATACTTGAAGGAAAAATCATTGTCTCTAAAAATTTATCAACCAAATAATAATTTTATAAGAAATTATTAATACTAGCGTCTTCTAATATTTCCTCAAATTCCCTACTTTGATCAATTGTCAAAATAGGTAAAGACTCTTCTAAATCACTATCGACCCATAATGGATCCTCTATTTCCAACATTGGTTGTGCTGGACGGTAAAATGTCAATTGCTTCGTTTGATCTCCATTTGAAATCACCATGTTTCCAAACCTGCAATTAATAAAAGCATTAGCAGTGGCTAACCAAGGTATACCTAAAATTAAGGGGTACCCCTAGCTTAATATTTGGTTGCAAAATCATAAAATCTATGGGATACTCCCAAGACTCAATAGAAATAATGATATCTTCAATCATACCTTTTGGTTTCACAAGAGAGCAATCCGCCATTTGCAAGACCATTGGAGTAGGTATTAGTCCTTGAAGGGTTATTCTCTCCTTAGTCTCATTTTTCATTACATTCATGGTTGCTACTAAATCCGCAAGTGTATTTGGAATAACTAAATCACCGATATGTACCTTTAGCATTGGGCTCCCAGGATCTACATACTTAGGGACAAAGATCCTCCCCAACATCAAATCCACAAGTTGTCCAATGACTTGGACTATCTTGGGGTCCTATTTCTACTGTTGTTTTCTCCCACAGAGTTCCTTAAGGACTTTGGTGTATGCTACAACATCTTGAATGGCCTGCAACAAAGGCATTTTAATGTTAACATTATGTAAATAATTCATAAAATCAAAACCTGGTTGAGATGTTTCTTGTGGTTTTGGTTGCTCTTGCAACCTATTAGGAAATGGAGGCCTTGGTTGCTCTTCTTCTGGTTTGGATAGAGAATCCTCTACCTCTATGATGGTTGGACCTTGAAGATCCTTTCCTAATCTTAGTTGTACACCATCAATTTCTAATGCATTGACATGATAAGTTGAGAATCATGCCACTTCATTGTTATAAACCAGTTGAGACACCTTATTATTCAGATTGGGTGATGGTTGTGTAGGAATACACATGAGTTTCAAAGGCTGAGTTGAACTAGATGGTTAATTAGATGATGATGGAACAGGTTGGAAGAGTTGTTGGGATTGTTGATAAGGATTTATTGCTGGAGGTGGTGGATATGGAGGAAATGACTAATCTTTTGGGTATACTGGTGGTGGTGCTCGCCATACTTGTCACAATTATGGAGCATTTGGATATTGTTGTGTCCAATGGGGGTAGTATGGAGGTTATTGCCAACCTCCAAACCATATAGGTTGGTTTGGGAAAGAATTTTGTTGAAAAGGACTTTGGGGTGCTGCCTGATAATCAGATGGGGGAATTCCTCTTGGTTGCCAAGGTCTCCTTTGGGCCATAAAGTAAACAAGATCATCTACATATTCTACCTTAGTCATGCCTATAGGAAGAGGTTTTGGAATGGTGGCTCTACCAACTTCTTCCAAAGAAGATATATTTTTTTTGTTGTATGAACATTCTTCACCATTATTCCTTTTACAACAAATAGGACAAAAGACAACTTAGGCTTTTTCAACCTCCTCCCACTTCCTTTTTGTATGCAAAGTATCTATCTGCTTACCCATATGACTTAGTAGGTCAGTCTTGAGGTCCTCGAGCAATGTACCCAATTCTAATTTTCTAACTCCAAATGTCCCTATGGGAGAAACATGTTTCCTAACGTACCCCCTAGTTGAGCGGCTAGACCTTGAATAGTTCCTGCACACATCACAAATATCATCAAACCTCATTTTAGAAATATCACCTCCACCCATAAGATTTAAAGTATCTAAAAATTCATCTCTAATCCCCCTAAGTAAGAGCATTTTAACACTGTCATGGGTTAACCCTGTGTGTCTGGTTCTTTGTAGACTAAATAGGAAATGCTTCAAATAATCTTCTAAAGTTTATTTCTCACATTTGATGATGGAGAATATCTCATCTTGTGTTTCCTTAGTCCTATAGTATTGTTGGTAATTTTCCAAGAACTTGTTCTTCATATCATACCAACTATGAATGGTTTCTCATCCTAGCCCCATAAACCAACTCATTGTTGCATCCTTTAGAGTATCCAAAAAACAATTCAGTTTCTATGCTTTAGTATGATAGTCGTAACTGTGATATAAAATGTCAAATTCAAAAAGGAACATATTGGAGTCTTCCATAGAAAGACCTTGAAAGATGGGAAAAGCTGAGTGTGGTATGTTCTTCATAGGGGAATCCTCTTTTGGATGTGCAATGGGAAACTCAAAAGTGATTGGGTTATTGTTGGACAATGCCCTTTCATTGTTGTTGAATCTCACATTGTTGTTGTTGTCATTATCTATAAATGCCCAAGGAGTGTAGAAAATTGTGAATGGTTTAGGATCTCTTGGATTCTGGCTTCATAGCTTTAACATTCTCAGAATATTTTATCAACCTTTTTATACAATTCCTCATAAGACTCTTGACGGATACTAGAAAGGGTCTCAACAATGGTAGACTCAATGACACATTTTTTGATATTTGGTTTGACTAGCTCTTTCCTAGATGATGTGTGCACAACTGATGGCTTTTTTTTTTTTTTTTCTTGTTGTGAACTACTTCCCTTATCCTTTTTAACAAATCCCCCTCTACTTTCTCTACTACGATTCATGCACCTATATGATTTATAACAAAGCAAACTAAGGATAATTACTCGAGCGAGGTCGACGGCCGCATAGACTTTTGCCTTAGTGCATTGGTCCTAACTTAGTTCACTATACTAACAGGAATTTAACACCATTCCTCGACATAGATGCCAAAATGATTGCAAAAAACTATGAAATGATAAATAGAGATAAATTTCTCCTACGACTCTTATTAGATTGGCAGTTGTGGATAGATCAATCCTTGGGAATGTTGTGTTGTTTTCCTTAGTTTGTTCCTAAATGTCAATGCAGGAATCGTAGACTTGTGAAAGGTGTTGCAACAGTTTACCTAAGGTCTAAAAATAATGAACTAAGTGGGAATGAGTGCAACTAATTCACACATTAAACTTCTAATCATAAATTTTGTTTAATTCTAATGTTTTTGTTTCCTAATAGAAACTGCACCTAGAATTGATGTAACATAAATTATCACAGAAAGTGCAACAAAAAAAACAAATTTATAAATTTTACATTAAAAATCAAAAGTTTAATTATTGAACTGTGAATAAGTACATTAGTAGATGACTGAAAGAAGCTATCTTTTAAATCGAATTTCAATTAGATTAAAACCATAATTGATAAGTGTTTAATAACTGTTCAAATGAAATATTGTAAATCAAATAACACACAAATTTACCACATTGAAACTAAACTAGAAAAATTCACCAAGTGACGCAAAGAGTGGGCCATGCCTCCTTGATTGATTGGCGATAAAATATGAATTTGGTTCTACTTCAAATTACTCATGCATGCATAAAATTTCTAGAATATATCGATTAAAAAATAGTAGTCTAACTTTTATATTAAAAATCTTTATCTTAAGTCTTCAGATTGCACATGTTTATACTAGATGGGCACCAATAAGAGTTGTTATGGTTTTTTTGTGGCTAATTTCCAACAAACCAAATATGTTCAATACAAAAAAAACAATGGCTGCTGGCCACAATAGTTTTAAAAAATATCATTTCAAAACTAGTTATGCACCAATTAAACTAAAACAAACTCAACATCTCCTTGCCATTCCTTCTATCCACACTCTCAGTCTGTTCTAAAACCTTCTCCTAATTATCTCTTGCCATTTAATCCAAAAATTAGTTAGCAATTCGATAGACTCATCTGATTTATATCCATCTATCACCACTGAGTTTTGCTGTAAATCTTCATCCACTTTGACATTTGCACTTTCAATAATCTTCTTTAGCCTCTTGTTCTAGCACTGGTAAATTTTGTTTCTTGTAGAATATCTAAGTAAGATACCTTCATTAGATTTTGTATCAAAATTTTGTAAGTTTTCTTCATCTCTTTTGATATAGAATTTTCTTCGAAATAATCTAAAATATTTCACAGTAGGAATCCTTCCATACCACAACTCATAGGGATTCTTTGCACTATTTTCTCTTGTTTGAACTCTGTTAATAATGTAGACAACAATATGAATTGCTTCTCTAGTATACTTCTAGTAGGTTTTCCTCTTTCATCATTATTCTTGCAGCTTCTTGAATAGTCCTATTCTTTCTTTCAACCACTCGATTTCCCTAAGGATTCCTAGGGGTAGATAAATGCCTATTTATCCCATGATTCTAAAAAAAAACTATTAAACTCATTGAAGGTGAACTCTCCATCTCTTTTAGACCTTAAACACTTGATTTTCATATCCATTTCATTCTCAACCATAACTTTGAATGCTTTAAATTTATCTAGAGCTTTTGATTTTTCTTTAAGAGAAGTAACCCATGTCATTCTAGAATAATCATCAATCAATAGCATGAAATACCTGTCACCTTGAAGAATTCTTACTCTAGTAGGACCACAAAGGTCTGTATGCACCTGTAAATAGGGAAAAATTCAGATTTAAATGTTGAAAACAACAAATTAACTAAACCCTATCAAGCACCATGAAGCACAAACTAGAATGAAAATACAAATAAATAAAGGAAATGCAAACCAATTTTCAAACTCAACTTGATTGACCTCCATGGCTCTTCTCCACCTGCATGAGAATGCAATAATTTGAAGGTTGATTGTTGGATGAATGTTGGTTGCTCAATTCAGCAACATAACATTGACATGGGGATGATAGATGAATAACAATAGATAGAAATGGATGAAAGACTCAAGAATGATTTTGATAGCATAAGGACACTTGAAGAATCAACCCCCAAAATGGCTTATGAGAGAGTTTATTTATAGGAAATTCCTAATTTGGATTGATGGTTGAGATTAGATGTCAATAAGATGTCTAAATCAATGGCCAAAATTGAAAGTTGTAGTATGGACTAGGGTTAGGTTAAAATTAGGGCAATGACAAGAAATGAATGGATAAGATTGAATTATAAGATAATTCAATCAAGGGCTGAAATTAAATGAGATGTCAAGAGATAAGATTTGATGTGGAAGATAAGATTGGCACAAACAAAGAGGTGATAGGAAAAATTAAATAATAAAAATTATTTAATTTAGGTGGCAAATGAATAATTAAATAATAAAGATATTATTTAATTATAGAAGAATGCGAGAAAAAGAATCATTTTGAATTAAATAATGATTTAATTCAAAATTCAAGAGAGTGGAACAAATTAAATAAATAAAGTTTATTTAATTTATGAGAGAAGAGACTAGTGAATAATGAAATAATTAAAACTAGCACTTGCACCGGAAGGAGGTGCAATGGTTAAACCAATTGTGTTGTATATAAAATATGTTTGAAAGGAGGTCTATAATTGAATGTATAAATAAAAATTAAAAGCTTTATAAATTTGTTGGGAATAGAATTGGTTCATATATTGATGCATATTTTGTATGAAGATATTGTAGAAATTGTCTAATGGTACACACACCATTATATAATAACCAATAATAAAATGATTTTAGGATAGACAAAATCTCATGATATTTTGATGCAATATTTTTATTTTTTGTGCATTTTTTTGAGTTCTCACATACATTGAGGTACTTAACTATTTTAGGATTCACATGTACCTCAAAGTGAGTACAAATTGTAATGTTATAAATTTTCATACATCCATTGCTATTACATTTAGTTTTGTGGCCATTTTTAGAGGATATTTAATACAATTACAAATTATCAAATGATGCAATCTTGTGAGAATTTGGGCTAATTCTACTATCCCTCCCCTACCTTTGTTTATAAGCATTCACATGCAGGTTTGAGACTATCCTATTTATATTCACTTTGCTAGATGTTATGAGCCAAGTAAACACACATTTGTATGATTTATTGTTATTTCCTTGGTATTTAAAGGCATTTAATTATTATAGTTATCTTCCATCCTCTCTCATGCTATATCATTCCAATTATAATAATATTCATGAAGCATTTATCAAAATTAGACTTTGATTGATGCACTAAAAATAACATTTATTTCATCATCATCATCTAGGCCATCTATATGGTTGCTTGTAGTGTAATAATCTTTTGCATGACTGTAAAGTTAATCTTTTCTAGGTGTTGACCTAAGAAGAAACTAAAGAACAACATCACATGTTAACTCTTTGCTTATGGAATTGATCTAAATGTATAAACTCAATCCAGAAAGGATGAATATAATACAAAATTTAAGACAAAACACAAACAAAGGAAATATATTTATAATTCTAAATTGAATCAAATCATAAAACTATATCAAAATTATCTGCTTGCATTTATAAAACTATACATCATCATCCATTATTTTTAATTTTTTAATTTAACATTTAAATATTCTATTAGACTCTTATAAATAAAATTAATTGAGTTATATTTATTTTCCTTTACTCATATATAGATGAGCATTGAGAAATGAATGACATTGTACATTATAGTTCATGTTATGTTTGAACACTTGAAATATAATTTAACAATAATAAATAATGTAGAACATCTTAAAGAACAAAAAAATGATGTAATAGATGTTTTCATGTTCTGTCTCAACTCTTAAAATTAATTTAGCAATAATAAATCATGTAGATCATCTTAAAGAACATAAAACCGATGTAACAAACATGTTTCATATTCTTAGATTTATAAGGAAAAGTATTGCCCCAGTATATGCAAATGCTTTCCTTATTCCATAATTATTAATATCATCATTATTACATCAAAATTACATGCATGACTGCACATATCAGCCTGGTAAGGTAAACCTTATCGCTTTATCAACAATCATTTAAGTGAAAATTCTCTCCATTTCATTCCATTTTTTAACATGGCTTGTGCACAACACCACCTCAAAGGCCTGGATTGCTTTTAAAACTTCAACCCATAACATAACATGCAACAACAGAAAGTCAAATCCAAGTAAGGTGGATAGCAATGGATAGCTTTTTTCATAGTTTATGAGAACCAACCAAATGAAATAAATAAATAAATTACCTATCATATGCAAGCCATTGAGTTGGTTGTTAAAAAGACATCTTAAAAATTCAAGCCATAAAAAACAAGTTAATGGTATGGAATCTTTCTTGGGACCATCCAACAAATCATGTACCAAACAATCAGTTTTTGCTTTGTGATTACAAAGAAATTGATAAGTTCTCTTACAGGAGTAGAACTTGGTTATATTCCAACCACATGCTCAATCTTTCATTCAGGAGTTAGTCCCAATAGAAAGTCTTCAAAGAAAAAACTGAGTTTATTATTGATTCCACTCACAATGTCTCTAGTCACCTCCTCTCTTTGTAATCACTTCAATAAAAAATCCATACAAATAAGTAATCAATATTATAATTAAGCTAGTAACAGTTTAAAACCACTCATATTTAAATATGAGAAATTTAGGCCTATCACATGAATGTTTCTCCTATATTTACTATGATTAATGTCTGTGGGACATTTTGGGCTTTTTCAAGCCATTGTTGGAGGATTTTTGCTCTTCCTAACTGACTTAGATGTTGACAGTGTCTTCTTAGATTTTTTGGATACTTTATCACATCCATTGCATTTTTTTATTTAAAACTATTTTCGAGTACAACAGTTCCACATCCCAAGACTGCAAAATGCTAATATTTTGGATCTCTAGTGATTTTTTTCTACATCTCACACACTTTGCAAGTTGATATGTTGTAATTTCAGTACATAAAAGGAAATCATGATAAACTCCAAATTAAACTTCCAGAGAAACTACCAGCAAGGCTTGAGATATTTAAATAGTTCAATCTTATGGAAGGCGGACTTGTCATTGCTTCCTATTGTTCAAAATTCTAATGATGATGGCATCAAAGATCAAAAGTTTTGACACCTTCATTCACCAATAACCTTAATAATCTAAACCTGTAGTGGCAATCATAACAGAGTAAGAATGAAAACTATTCAATGTTCAGAAACTCCAAATATACTATTTCAATATGACTTCTTTTCAAGCAAGCTCAAGCCAAGGGAGTTCCCAAATTCCACCTAAGAATATCCAATCCCCAAAATGTTTAACTATGTATACTTTACACTTTTAAGGTGTTAATTTGCAAAGTATTTAAATTAGAGGAGTGTAGCGAACAACAATCACAACCTTTTCCAAAAGGCTCTGATGCAGTGGTAATGGGGCTATCTTGAAGAGCATCAGACAGGTTGAAATCCCTATCACTCAATCAAGCAGCCAATAACTGCAAAGGGCATGTTGGGATGTTGTGGTGTAGTGTATACGTGCGTTCACTAGGCGTGACCCAGGTATATAGGTGTCCAGATCTAGATTTATTATATTAAGAATGTAGGACTACTTACCCGAGACCTCAATAAATATTGTTTAATAACCTCATCCAAAATTTAACCAAGAAAAACACAAAATCAAAAAATTGATTTGACTATTGCAATCGAAAGAACCTAGACCTTCAAGCTAGTTAGCCTCTAAACCAAGTTTAGTCTATAATTGTAAAGGGATTTTAAACAAAGGATAGATGTACTGGTTGGAAAATTGACAATGTAATTGAGGAAACCCTTGAAATGGTCAAAGAAATGACAACATCCTTCAACCATATTCGCAGATCAGTAAAAAGAAAAAGTACAAATTTAGCACCGAAATGGCACATAGAAATAGAACAAAATAAGATGAATTTTTACAAAATCTTACTTGAGTGATCCCATAATAGTGGTTTACAATTTTTGGCCATTGGACAGAGTGTGTACAACTAAATCTTCACATTTGGGCACCTATAATTGGCCACAAAGCGTGAGGAATTTGAAGATGATGCAAACTAAAGTCTCATCACATTTTGTCTGAAGATTCTAAAAATATTTTTTTCAAAATTTTTGGAATCAGTTTGGACTTCTTTTTCCATCTCCCATGAAAAATATTTTTTTCCAGAAAACAACATTTTTAAAAAGTGGCCTTTACCATGACATAGCGCTTTTTCCATGAAGGATAAAATTCTAATTTTTTCAAATTTAGATTTAACAACTATGTTATCTAGTGCTTCACTTGGTTAGATAGTTTTTATTGAATATTTTTCCTTAATCAAGTTTCAAAGTCCGGTGAATTATAATTTAGACCTGATCTCTTGTTGTATAGCAGTAACTTTTTGTATATGTCAAATTTAATTTATTTTTTTGTTGGATCAAAGGACTTCAATATCTAGTGCAATCATATTTTTCAATTTTTTTTTTTGATAATCTTCTATTTTTCCACATGTGAAGAACAAAAGAAATTTATTTTTGATGAAAAACCTATGTTTAATAAAACTTAAAACAAATAATAACAAAAACCAAAACATAATAAATTATATTCATTGGATGAGCTTGTTGCGAGGAATACCATAATCATTTGAAATAAATTTTAAATGAATTCATTTGATCCCCAAAATCTAAATCAAAAGTGATTTTTTATTAGCATTTTGATAGGTGTAAAGGAGACACATTTATAGGTATGGTTTAAAACTAGGGTTCTATCCAAGGGGTTTGATCTAAGGTGATTTGATCAAACCCTCTTTGAATGGAATCCTTAAAATGGAAATTTTTAAGGCTTAAATCATTATATTTTCTAAAAATATGTGATTTCATTAAAATTAGTTCCTCTCGAGGGTAAACCACTATTGTGTGACACCTACTTCTACTTACTCCAAAGAGTGTTTGCCTTAAATGCTTAAAGATTGTTAAATGGCTCCCAACCAGCATAGAACATAAAAAAAATAATTGAATAAAGAAACAGTAATTTGATTTCTAGGTTTAGGAATATACAAAGGATAGGAGCAAAGTGGATGAAAAAATTTGAAGAGAACAAAAGAGTTGTGATGATCTTTCATTTTAGCAAAGCCTGAATTGAAACATCATGTTATATTAAGTTTTTTCAATTTTTGTTCTTGGTAGCACACATTCATATTTTTAAGATCTCTTATTAGAATGATAACCAGCTTTCAAATAAAGAAAAATTTGTGACAATTCCTATGGCAAGGTATTTAATATATTCGGTGGCAAAGTTTTAAATATTGGCAAGAGTTTAAAAAATTCGTGGTCAAATACTTTCTTCAGCAAGTTTACAAAATAAAACCTTGTTCCTTTTTTCTTATAGGTGGTCTGATAGTGTGCACATTATTATAGTGCAAGCTCATTTTTCAGATCATTTCATTTGACATAATCAATAATCTCTGCAAGAACATTTTCATGGAAATGGTTTGCATCTCTCACAACAATTTCTCTTGCAACTATCTTGGAGATAAATTTTGTTGCAGTGTGACAATCAGCGCATACTCGAAGGTTCTTAACAACTCTAATAATTGTTCCAAGGATGTTGTTTAACAAACCAAATGCAATTGATAACTTTTCACTATGGTGGTAGAGAAATAATTATTTTTCCTCCTCTTCTACAATATTAAGTAAATGCCTTGAATCTGGAAAATACCCTGCTGCCCTCATCTCCCAAGTCCAATTTCTCCCTCTTTGCATAGATCTATTGTATTTGTGGATGTGATCTATCTCCTACATGAAAAACATGTACCATTTTATGGCCTTCAATCCAACTACATCTGGGGATCTTTTTAATTCCTTGATCTTTCATCCATTCCTTGCCATTTGAACCTCACCCCACCTGCCCACTTCTGTGTAGATGTTTTAGAGAAGAACATATGTCGCAACATTTTTAGGATTGAAATCAAAAAGCAATTGTCACTGTAAATACTCTCAAGCTATATTCATATAAGATCTATAGGTACCTAGAAAACACATTCACACAACCATCACAAGTTTAACTGACATCTTAATGATAATCGAAGGTTCTTAACAACTCTAACAATTTTTCCAAGGATAAATGCCTTGAATCTGGAAAATACCCTGCTACCCTCATCTCCCAAGTCCAATTGAAACATCATGTTATATTAAGTTTTTTCAGTTTCTGTTCTTAGTAGCACACATTCATATTTTTAAGATCTCTGATTAGAATGATAACCAACTTTTAAATGAAGAAAAATTTGTGACAGTTCCTATGGCAAGGGATTTAATATATTTGGTGGAAAAGTTTTAACTATTGGCCAGAGTTTAAAAAATCTGTGGTCAAATACTTTCTTCGGCGAGTTTGCAAAATAAAACCTTGTTCCTTTTTTCTTATAGGTCATCTGACAGTGTGCACATTCTTATAGTGCAAGCTCATTTTTCAGATCATTTCATTTGGCATAATCAATAACCTCTACAAGAACATTGTCATGGAAATGGTTTGCATCTCTTGCAACAATTTCTCTTGCAACTATCTTGGAGATAATTTTGTTGCAGTGTGGCAATCAACACATACTCGAAGGTTCTTAACAAATCTAATAATTGTTCCAAGGATGTTGTTTAACAAACCAAATGCAATTGCCAACTTTTCACTATGGTGGTAGAGAAACAATTCTTTTTCCTCCTCTTCTACAATATTAAGTAAATGCCTTGAATCTAGAAAATACCCTGCTACCCTCATCTCCCAAGTCCAATTTCTCCATCTTTGCATAGATTTACTATATTTGTGGATGTGATCTATCTCCTACATGAAAAACATGTACCATTTTATGGCCTTCAATCCAACTACATCCGAGGATATTTTTAATTCCTTGATCTTTCATCCATTCCTTGCCATTTGAACCTCACCCCACCTGTCCACTTTTGTGTAGATGTTTTAGAGAAGAACATATGTCGCAACAGTTTTAGGATTGAAATAAAAAAGCATTGTCGCTATAAATACTCTCAAGCTATATTCATATGTGATCTATAGGTACCTAGAAAACACATTCACACAACCATCATAGGTTTAACTGACATCTTAATGATAATCAAAGGTTCTTAACAACTCTAACAATTTTTCCAAGGATAAATGCCTTGAATCTGGAAAATACCCTACTGCCCTCATCTCCCCAGTCCAATTGAAACATCATGTTATATTAAGTTTTTTCAGTTTCTATTCTTAGTAGCACACATTCATATTTTTAAGATCTCTGATTAGAATGATAACCAACTTTTAAATGAAGAAAAATTTGTGATAGTTCCTATGGAAAGGGATTTAATATATTTGGTGGCAAAGTTTTAACTATTGGCCGAAGTTTAAAAAATTCGTGGTTAAATAATTTCTTCGGCGAGTTTGCAAAATAAAACCTTGTTCCTTTTTTCTTATAGGTCATCTGACAGTGTGCACATTATTATAGTGCAAGCTCATTTTTCAGATCATTTCATTTGACATAATCAATAATCTCTGCAAGAACATTGTCATGGAAATGGTTTGCATCTCTTGCAACAATTTCTCTTGCAACTATCTTGGAGATAGATTTTGTTGTAGTGTGGCAATCAACACATACTCGAAGGTTCTTAACAACTCTAATAATTGTTCCAAGGATGTTGTTTAACAAACCAAATGCAATTGCCAACTTTTCACTATGGTGGTAGAGAAACAATTATTTTTCCTCCTCTTCTACAATATTAAGTAAATGCCTTGAATCTGGAAAATACCCTACTGCCCTCATCTCCCAAGTCCAATTTCTCCATCTTTGCATAGATTTACTGTATTTGTGGATGTGATCTGTCTCCTACATGAAAAACATGTACCATTTTATGGCCTTCAATCCAACTACATCCGGGGATCTTTTTAATTCCTTGATCTTTCATCCATTCCTTGCCATTTGAACCTCACCCCACCTACCCACTTCTGTGTAGATGTTTTAGAGAAGAACATATGTCGCAACATTTTTAGGATTGAAATCAAAAAGCATTGTCTCTGTAAATACTCTCAAGCTATATTCATATGCGATCTATAGGTACCTAGAAAACACATTCACACAACCATCATAGGTTTAACTGGCATCTTAATGATAATCGAAGGTTCTTAACAACTCTAACAATTTTTCCAAGGATAAATGCCTTGAATTTGGAAAATACCCTGCTGCCCTCATCTCCCAAGTCCAATTTCTCCATCTTTGCATAGATCTACTATATTTTTCGATGTGATCTATCTCCTACATGAAAAACATGTACCATTTTATGGCCTTCAATCCAACTACATCTAGGGATCTTTTCAATTCCTTCATCTTTCATCCATTCCTTTCCATTTGAACCTCACCCCACCTTCCCACTTCTACGTAGATGTTTTAGAGAAGAACATATGTCGCAACATTTTTAGGATTGAAATCAAAAAGCATTGTTGTTGTAAATACTCTACCTAGAAAACACAGTCACACAACCATCACAGGTTTAACTGGCATCTTAATGATAAAATGTAGAGTGTCTTCAAGATAGTCAGCCTAGGCAAGAAGGTTAGCCATGCAAACATAATGATTAGGTGTAATGCAATAAGGGTTACTCATATAATTGAAGTATGTACAACCCTTATCAACTAAACTTGCATGGCTGCACGCATATAGAACACAAACAAAGCTTACAATGCTATAATATGTTCCAGAGTGCTTCATTAATTCAAATATTTTGAGAGCCTCCTTGCAAAATCCATGTTGTGCATATCCTACAATCATTGCATTCTATGGGATGGCATCTAAAAAATTCTTCTATTCTTTATGCTTTGATGAATGTACATATCCTATTCCAATGCTCCTATTTTGGAGTAGGGATGAAGAATGCTGGAAAAAGTTGTGGACTTTGGATTTACACTGCCAATTGCATTTGCTTGAAAGTTTCTAAGACTTTTAAAAAAATCCAATTTTTTTGCATATCCTGCAATCATTGCATTCCATAAGATAACCTCTCTTTAAGGCATTTGGTCAAATAGTTCACGTGCCTTTTCTATGCTTCCACATTTTGCATACATGTTTAGCAGAGCATTTCCAACTACAATATATGAAAAAAGGTCCTTCTTCCATGATGCTTTGATGGATGTCCATACCCTGTTCCAAAGCTCCCATTTTGGCACAGGCAGAGAGGATACCAACGAAGGTTGTGGAATTTGGTAGCTAGTTGTGGAATTTGGTTTTACACGTGCCAATTGGATTTGTTTGAAATTTTGTAAAGCCTTCTCAACAAATCCATTTTGAACATATCCTGCAATCATTGCAGTCCATGAGATGACATTTTTAATGGTAGAGGTAGAAGGTTTAAGGGTTAAGGGTTTAGGTAGAGGGGAGATATAGAGGGAGTGAATGAGAGAGACCTGAGAGATGGAGAGGGTTAGGAGAGAGAGTGGAGGGTAGAGGGTTTAAGGGTTAAGGGTTAAGGGTAGGGGAGAGAGATAGAGGGAGGCAATGAAAGAGAGGGAGGGAGGGAGTGGGAGAGAGATAGAGGGTAGAGGGAAGAGAGATAGGAATGATTGAGTGAGAGACTTGGGAGAGAGAGAGGGAAAGAGATAATATTTAAATATTTTATATATTAGTAATATATAAATATATATATATATATATAAATATTTATACATTAACTAAAATATAGAAATAATATTTAAATATTATACATAATAATATTATATATTAAATACATAATTTTGTAAGAGATTATCATAAATTATATATTATATTAAATTATAAACTATATTGTATATTCTAAACTAGACATATTAAAATAAACTATAAACTATTTATTGCATCTTTTAAATCATATATTATAAATTGTATAAAAAAAATTAAACTCATATATAAAACAAATCAGATATCTGATTCAAATCGGATATCCGATTTGAATCGGATTTCCGATTTAAATCGAATATCTCTGAAACAAACTTCAATGCCTAGGGATTAGCCTCGGGCTTGCTTTGGATTTTGGTTTGGACATGCCAATCCTAAGAAGTCAACACAAAATATGTGTTTTACAACTTACCTTGTTTTCTAGACTTCGTCCATGTGGTTGACGACTTTTTTTAACCCAAAATTGATGAAAAGAAAAAGTATTTGTAAAGGAGATTCTTAGCTTTCCACCAATATAAATTATGCTTTACTTTGAATTTAATAAATAATTATTATTCATTTTCTATTAGAATTACGACTAAATTCCTTATTGATAGGCTTATTGAAAAACATTTATAACTTTCAAATGGTATCACATTTTTTGAATCCAAAACATGTGTCACATTCTATGCTTCGCATACTATAGGATTAAAAAATAAATAAATTTCATGAATTTTTGACCAAGTTAAGGTGGTCAGACATATGAGTTTTTATATTTTAAAAATTTATAATAAAAATCATAATTAATTATTTACTTGCAAAAAATTATAAAAAATTATGCATCACATCCGGACATGAGTTCTCTACTTATATCTAGAATCTTATAAAAAATATTATCATTTTATTGCAGTTAGAGTGGTTAGACATACACCCACTTCTTATTTTTTCCTTGAAATTTAAGTACTGCTGCATTGAAATTTCAAATTTTCACCAAATAGGTTTTTTTTTTATAAAAAAAACAAACCTAGTAGTTTAGAAACTACATTCAATTTGCCATAGATTCTATTCTTACATATTTTTTAAATAATATAGATCACTTATTCAAATTTTTACGTAAAGTTTCCTAACTCTAAATTTTCATTCCAATTAAGGGCTTGTTTTTTCCATGATGATCCTGCACATACCCCCACACTACTTTAGCTCCTTTTAAGGGTTTTCACCTAAAAGGAGAAATGGATGAGGTCCAAAATGAAAATGTCTACACTCAAAGTTAATGTAAATGAGATGTATTATGTCTAATTATGATGTACTAATGCATTGATCTGAAATGATTTAATGATGTTAAACTTAAGAAATGCAACTTGTTTGAAAACACAATGTGATATGAAGAAAGGTGAAATAGATGCAATAAATGACAAAATAAAGATGTAAGACATAAACTATGCACCTGAAAACTGATTTTCAAAGAGTTGACTGGGGATTTCAGAGACCTCTAAAATTTTGAATTTTTTTTTATTTTTGAGCCAATTGAGACACTTACACTAGGCTGGGCAACTTAGTCCCAGATTGGGGAAACTGCCCAGAAAGTTGTTTCTTCCAAATGGGTATCTAAAAATGTAAAAAATTCCTAAAAGGGTAGTGTAGTGGGACTAAGTCACCACTATGGGCAACTTAGTCCACTTTGTATTTTCTATAAATCCGAAAGTGGAAATGGAAGCCCACAATCTGTACTCTACTTTTTGATGGAAATCCATATCTGAATCTTTGAAAAACCCTACAAAACAGAAGATATTTTGATTTCTAATGGGGGCTTTTCCTCGGTTAGACCCATAGTTGGTATTTAAACTTTGTGAAAGACAAAATATGCATAAAACCCTAGCCTTAAGTGTGCCTAAGACTAGGAAAAGCTTAAATGAGACAAATCCATATTCTAATGTGCTAGAATAAGATAAATAAATGGCACTTGAATGATGCAATACTTCACTTCAAGAAACCCTACAACATTACAAATGAATGCAAATGACATGTGAATGCTATGCAAACCTTAAGTCTAAAGATAGGAAGAAAATGGAAGATGGAATCACTTTGAAAGCAAGTCATTAGGTGTGATTTGATGGCTATTTGCATCTCCTCAACCTAGATTTCTCCATGATTCGATCAACCCTTTGTAATGTGACATCTTGAACAAAAAGTGAGCTTGAAGACCTACATGATGCCTAGAATTTTCAACTTGAAGACCTACAAAAACCCTAATTTGATGCCCAAAAGTTTCAACTTTGTTATAGAAAGACTAATGAGACTTCTTCTAAAAGATGTTTTGTTCTTGACTTTTGATTTTTGCTTTGTAAAAATGAGTAGGAGATGTGAAAAATGACCTAAAAATAGGTATTTATAGGTATTAACACTGAATTAATCATTATTTTAACTTCATAGGACAACATCCCTCAAAAATTTGAATTAGGTCGGTGATTTTCCTGCTCAAAAGTGGAAAATACCCCAAAAGGGACTAAGTCACCACCTTGGGTGACTTAGTCGAACCACCAAGGATTTTTTTGGTGGTTTTCATGAAATTTGAGTGGTTTGAATGGAATTTGTCAGGATTTAAGTGATTTGTGAGTGAAATAGGCCTTAAAGTCCAAAATCATGAGCATTAGGGGCCTATAAATGTAGTTTTTAAGGGGTGATTGATGCAAGGTGTCTAAAATAGGACCTAATTAGGTCACAAATTGTACTTGCTACAAAGGAGTACAATTTCCATGTCCACAACCCTAAACCCTATACTTTAGACACTCAACCTTGAACATTTTCCCTTAGCTTTGTAAACCCTCAACCGTATACCCTCCACCATATACTTAAGCCATAATCCCTCAATCCTCAACCCTATTCCTTAAACCCTAAACCCTACACCCTCAACCGTCATCTCTATACCCTATAATGTCACCCTTATACCCTAAATCCTGAATTTTGTCCCTCAACCCTATACTTAAACCCTAAACCATTCACTCTCAACCTTTCACGCTATGCCTTATATCCTCAATCCATATCGTAAGCAATAAACCCAATATCCTAAACCCTTATCCCTATACCTTACACACTTAATCTTATACACTCAATGAGTTAAATATTATCCCTCAACTGTAAACCCTCTACCCTATACCCTCAACCCTCATCCCTATAACCTATACCCTCACCCTTAATTACCCTAAACCCAAAACCCTTACATACATACATACAGGCATATCATACATACATACATACATACAAATATATATACAAACATACATACATCAAATATGCATTTAACAAACTTGCACATAAACAATTTCAAGCAAGACAACATGAGAGTGTTATAATACACTCACATTATGTCATGCTTAGAAACATAAAAAAATAAGAAAAATGTAAGGAAAGACATAATGGAAGTGCATTATAACGTGCTTGTATTATGTCTTGCTTTGGGAATCCCCAAGCCTAAGGCTTGGATTTGCTTTGGATTTCCAACCCAAAGGCTTAGGATGCCTTCCCAACGTCCAAAGATGTGTTTTTGCATATTCTATAGGTTTTCACATAATCTCATTTGTGCTGCCATTAGGCTTGCACATGTTTCAAGGTCAAGTAAACAAGACACCTAGGTAATGTTAGGCTCTCTTTTAGCTATTTAATGATGTAATTTTTTTCACATTTTGACAATGTTAAGGCTTTCATCTTTAATTTATTTTGTTTGTGTGTCATTTTTTGTCAAAACCAATGTTTGGTATTTTTTACTTTAATTTTTAACTGTTCATTGAAATTTCAAATAAATTACATTTTTATAAACTAGACTCCATTCTAGACACATATTCAAAAAAACCATTTTCAATTAGTTTTTAAAAATTAGAGGGGTAGCACAACCAAAATTATGTTTTTAGGATGTGTCCACTTTGAAAATTAGTAAAAAATCATATATTCAGTAAAAAATTATCAGAAAAATCAGGCATAAACTACACGTTGTTAGCTAATTTCTCACATAAGTGATTTTAAAAATACCAAAAAGAAGTTAACCTTTTGAGGGAGCCACAACAAACACTATGTTATGTTTTGTTTTGACAAAAATATCACCAATTTTTGTGGCTCCCTTTTTTGAAACCCTTAATCTCTACCATTTTTTTTAAAAATAGTAGTTTAGAAAGTAGACTTGGAGCACTACAACCCTTATTTTTGTTGCATCTTAAAATTTTGAGTGTAACTATCCTCAATTTCTCATCCAAGGTCAGTATTTCTTGATTTAAGAAAAAAGTGGCCACTTAAGACCCCTTTTTGGCCCCTCATCTTTGTGCACTTAGCCATATTGAATGTCATATTTGGGTAAAAGTACAAAGTTGTGTCACACTTTCAACCAACTTATCAACACAACTACATTTAAGTATTTCTAACAAAAATCAATTTTGGTTAAACATATGATCTAGTAAGATTCATTCTAGCTAAGTTATATATGTCCACGACATACGCCAAATTCACTGTCAGTAATTCATTGATAGAAAATTCACCGCCAACAATTTATCGTGGGAAAATTCATCAGCATGACAAATTCACCACCGCTAAAAGTTAATTGCATTAATATTTTTAATAAAATGCAAGTTTTCAAAATATTTATTAAAAATATTAATGTGGTTAATTTTTGTTGTGGTGAATTTGCTAGTGGTGAATTTTACTTGGTGGTGAATTTGTCATGCCGATGAATTTTCCCACAGTGAATTGCTATCGATCAATTGCTTTCAATGAATTTTCTTAGAGCCATATGTCCACAAATTTTCCAACTAAAATGGTTAGATAAATGCATATGTAGCACCATTTTGAAGCCAATTTACCATCATGGTGAATTGCTAGTGGTGAATTTTACTTGGTGGTGAATTTGTCATGCTGATGAATGTTTCCACAATGAATTGTTGTCGATGAATTGCAAAATGGTGAATTTTCCTAGAGCCATATGTCCACAACTTTTCCAACTAAAATAGTTAGATAAATGCATATGTAGCACCACTTTGAAGCCAATTTACCAAAACACTAAATTATTTTTAAAACTTGATGTTTCGAGAACTCCTAGTCATGTAAATAACATTTTTTAAAAAATATAAAAATATCTTTTTGTAGATCCATAAGTGTAGTTTTCAAAAATATATATATTTAAATATTTTAACTTTTATTTATATTTTATATTTTATTTTTACTAAAAGTAGGATATCAACACAAAAATATTAGATTGATTACCACGTCAAGAAAAATACTAAAACTTATTAAAAAAATAGAAAAACAAAATGATGCACTAGATAAATGAATCTATATCAAGATGGCGTAATTTGTTTTCTATTTTAGATAAATAATCAATATAAAAGTTGATGTCGAATGGAAATAGTTGTCTTTCAGTACAAACATATTTTAATATTTATTTAAAAATATATATTTATCAAAATTGAAAAAAAATCCATGCACTAAAATTTTAAGTTATAAATACATATAAATTTTTTGAAGGAAAAACAATAAAATTTACTATATAATGATTGACGTCTCATGTAACTTCATTTTTCAGCATTTTATCAGCAACAAAATTGTAGTGTAAATTTATAAAATAATATATTCAAATAATTTTATTTTTCTTAAAAAAATACAAACATAAAATATAATAAAAAATACACATTTTATTAGTTTACATCATTTCAAAATTCAAAACATCTATGCCACTTTTTAGTGATTCAATTTTAAAAGTTGGATCAGTGTTGGTTGTTTCCTTTATAAAGTGTGACACAACTTTATACTTTTATGTCACACAATAATGTATAATGTTAGCTCATCCATGACTAGTATGAAGGGAAGGGAAATCTAGAACTTAAATTTAGATTAAGATTCAAGTCTACAATCTTCAAGATTGAAAATATTAAGTCTCACACCCCACAAAATAGAACCTTGGGATAAAAATGGTAATCATAAAGGATAGAGTGAATACATGGAAATGTGTGAATGGGCATGAATAAATAACTAATAAATGATGAGTATATTTTTCTTTAGTATAAAATAGGGATGCCTAATAAGGTTGAATATATTAAAATAGGTGCAAATAGGAATGATATTAGTAGGGATATAGGTATTAGACGATCAACCAATTTTATCACAAGAGTATGCTACTTGTTAATTTGTAATTGTGTTTAAAACATTTCATCAAGATGGGCAAAAAGCTAAATGGAAAATGGCATGGGTATGAAAATTTCACCGTTATATTTTCCCCACTTTAATGTGTGCGTGAATCTAACATGAGAATAAACTTGAAGGTAAATCGAACATTCTCAACCAACATGAAGAGTACATATATAGATACTCCTAAAAAAAAGGGCATTATGATTCTTCTTGCAAGAGAAAAACAAGACAATCATCATCACATTTTTTTATGAGTTTGCATAGAGTATGAGACAATCATCCTTATGAGGTTAGAAAAATGCAAGACTAAAACAAAACAACTTCACACATTATTAGCTTCATTTCTCTATTATTGATTGTGCCCATTAGATTTAATTATCAAATATTATTTGTGGTTATTGACCAAACCCTATTGATCTTTAAGTTAATTGTGTTTTATTGATTGTATTAGAGATTAATTAGTTTAGATTAAACTAAGTCGTACTATTTATAATTATAGGAGACAATAAGTGAAACATTTATGTGTAATCACTCAAACTTTGAGACCCCTCCCTTCATGTTATATTAGCACTCCACACCTTGTGCAAAATACATATTTGAAGTGATATAATTTAAATAGATTTCTCATAATTCAAATAGATTACATTTAAAGTAACTACCTATCTTACAAAACTTGTTGTTTGCATTTGTTTGTATTTTTCAAACTAATTAAAAATTACCTCGATTTATAAATATCTATAAACATACACATTAGACTTTAAATATAATTATCGATTATATGAAAATTAATATACAAATATTATTAAATGTAAATAAAAATACTTATGCAATGCAAATTATTTTAAAATTTATACTATAATATATTTTGCTAAATTTAAATGTTTTATACAAACAAATTTATAAACATTTTTAATATGATTAAAGATCAACACGTCAACAATCATTTTTTTTTTTGAAATTTACAAATAAATTTTGTTGACATATTGAAACATAATGTTTATTTGTTTTATTTACTCGATAGTTAATACATTAATTAACAAAAGTAATATAGGTTATTTACATTAACCTCTCTATAATACACTCACCAAAGTAAGACCCAGCTCAACCTCAACTATTCCCCTTGTGTAAAAACCCTTTGAACACCCTATAAGTAGGGTTATGGCAATCTACTCAGTATCACACTCCTGCAATAAATTGCTTTTCTCATAGCCATCTTTGGGTTTTTACATAAATCACATTGATCTTGCTTCCCTTCCTATAAATTTAGTACAAGCTATACAAAACCTTAAAGAAACTACTTCCCTGCCCTGAAGATGGGACCGGTACACTCTACTCAAATACAACGGTCTTCACCTCCAAGGATTGTCTGAAAACAGACTTGTTCATAAGATAGTGCAAGGAGGAGGATGCTCCTCACGGACAACAGTGTACGCAGGGGGATTATGGTCAGAGATGCTGGGCACATACACAATCTGTGGAGCTTCTACCTTGTCCTTCTTTGGATCATTCTGAGGCTTCTTCTCATCTTTTTTCTCCTCTTTGGCAGGACCCACACTCAGCAACTCTGTGTGGCCGATTCTTCTGAGTTTTGAGGTCAAAAACACAGGGTCCACATCCCCTATCACAGTTATCTTCTTATCCTTCGCATCCACCGCTAAAGAATCCACCCCTGCAATACAAATACTAATCAGATTATGAAGCAGAATACATGCCTAAACTTGGGTTAGAAAGCTTATAGCAAGAGGTATCATACCTTGCACACCTGCAACAACTTTGAGGGCCTTTCTCTTGCTATTCTCATCCTCAAAGGTCGATCTTACCACTATTTTCTGCATCATAGAATCCTCAGCGACTGCTAATGACTTACAATTAGAATTGGTAGAAAAGGGAGTATAAATAAAACTATTACCTTCATTTTTTACTGGCAACGAGAAAAACAAGTGGCCAAAACCTCTGCAAATATGGAACAGAGCAGGAGAAGATTACTACTGAATGCAGGGGATATGGGTGCCGTGTAGAATGTTTATAGAGTACAAGTGCAAGTGGGAAATCACTTGGTAAGTGAATCTTAGCCTTTTTGCGATGTGGGTCCTGTGATAATTCACTGGAAAGAGGAGTGAACAGTGGTGGTGAGGGCTTAGCAGGAAAGTGCATACTAAAGAATTTGTAAAATAGGTAACTATACATTCTTGACGTTTATCTACTTTGTGGGGTTATATTCTTGACCTTCGTGTCATTTGTAGGGGTAGGATAGTTGAACAAGGTACCAGGTGGCACTCCATATGGCGGATAACATGTCCTGCCAGGGCGTTTGATGCATGACGGCAGAATTGAGGTCGAACGTCCATCTTATATCGGTTTGAAAGAATTATAAACTTCCAAGTCTGGTGATGGGACAAAATCAGATTTCATATCTAATATCCAACAGACGATCCTGTCTAGTTAGAATTATATAATCGGCGTGCCTTAAGTGAAGAGTAATTGGACAAAATGACTTATCAAAACCAGAATATCTTGACCATATGATTATGATGCATGCAAATTAAAAATTATAGTGTAGTTTTTCAATCGTCCTCAGAGAAATATAGAGTTATTTTTTCCAACAAATTTTTCTTTTGAATTGAAATTGAAATTTAGAGCGAAAGGTTATATAAAATAATTGACATTAAATAAAAAAAATTAGTTTTATGATTGATGAGTTGATTGACTTGTCTATAATTGTAAGTTCATTATGAAGTGATGCATATAATTTGTGAAATACAGCTTTCAACTTGAATATCAAAAGACTTTTATTAAAAGACATTTAAGAACTACAATTAAAAACATCTTTATCATAGAATTTGTCTAAATACATGATTGAGATATATGGAATAAATTAGCTGCACTAGTGCATTGTCAATTTGTAGTGGATCCATGATTGTAACATGTGAGAAAGATACATTGTTGGAAAACTCTAAGAGTAATCCCCATGAATTACAACCTGAGAATATAATTACATAATTGAAGCTAAGGATACCAATATGATTTATGTAATTTTGAAATCTATTTCCTTAACATAACTCCCACCTCTTTGTGCTCATTTTATGCTTCAATAGCAAGGGAAACAAATTTCTTGAGAGATTTTGAGTAGTGTGTGATTGCATTCTAGAATGCATTCTTTGTTGGAACCTAAAAAAATAGAGAATAACCTAGAATTTATATCAAGAAAATAGAAACTATGAAATTGTAAATGCAAATGATTGAAATTAAAATATCATAATAGAGTTAGTTTTTTAAGAGATATGCTAATGCTAAAAAAAATCATTAAGAAAGATCACAATAGTATGAATTAGCTAGAGGAGGTTACACACACACATAGGCCTCTTGGATGCTATAATCATGGAGATGGTAATTCCAAGAGGTATGAGTTACCTTTCAATCAATCCTAATTAAGAGGTGAGTTAACTCAGTCTAATTAAAACATATATGGCATTGAATGAACGAGGGTGACACCTAACTATGATCAATAAGGGTTGTTGAGGTAGTGGTGGCACTTTTGTATCTCACATCAAGGTGTACACATGCAACTTTTAGCCACCCAAGAGTGAATGATTAAATGCTCATATTATCTTGAGCAAACTTATTAACTAGGTGCAATATCACACTTTGGAATAAGAAATATCCTAAGTGAATGAAATATTACACCAGCATGCCCTCACAACTTTAACTTATGAGGAAAAAGAAATGACTCTTGACAACTAGGGCTAATGAGGTGTTCATGTATATAAAGATCTTTCATAAATGTGAAAGGAGAAAACCCAAAGGAAAAATACACTCCTCCAAAAGAGAGGAAAGATGCTCCCCCTCTCCCAATAAAGATAAAGGAGAGAAGAAAAGATGTCTCTAGATATTGCTAAAAAAGATGATGTTAAACTATGACAAGTGTTGATAAATTGAAAACCAAGTACAAAATACACATGCAAAGTGATTAGTGCCACTCTTCCCCCATAATTGCTCAACTTTTAAAAAGTGTTCCACCCTAGAACTAAATTTGATACCACGTTAGAATCTATAAAACATAGAATACCCAAAATCTAGTGTAAGGAAACAAAAACTATGAAACTATAAATATAGATGATTATGAAATCAAAATAGCATAATAAAATAATTTCCTAAGAGAGAAATGCAAATACTAAAAAAATAAAATAGCATTAAGAGATATCACAATAGCATGAACTAGCTAGAGTAGGATACATATATGTAGGCCTCTTAGATGCATGAATCATGGAAATAACAAGTCTAATAGGTATGAATTAACTTTGAATCACTTCCAATCAATAGGTAATTTAACTCAGTCTAACTAAGATAGAGGTGGCCTTGACTAAAACAAGGTGACACATAACTATTGGATAAGTGCATGGAAATGGGGGACCAAAAGGGGGTCTTAGGTGGTCACTTTTTTTTGAATCAAGAAAAACTAATCTTGAATGAGAAATTGAAAGATAATTACACTCAAAATTTGAAGATGCAACAAGAACAAGAGTCATAGTGCTCTGAATCTAATTTCTAATCTACAATTTTTTTTAATGAATATATATTTTTTTTACTAATTTTCAAAGTGGACAGATCTTGAAAAATAGAATATTGAGTGTGCACCTCCCTAAATTTTTTGGAAACTAATAAAAAAAATCATTTTTTAATGTGTATAGGAATATAATTTAGTTTGAAAAAATGTGATATGTTTTAAATTTTGATGAAAAAAATGAAACTAAAAATACCATACATAGGTTTTTGACAAAAAATGGACTTTAGTAGGTTGATCAAACTAATTCCTACATAATCTTATGTGAAAAAGCATGCATACAAACTTACAAAATAACCATAATACAAATATCAAAGACATACCACAAGATTACATAAGATATACCCTAGGAAAACCCTCAAGAGGGAAAATCCTACATCCAAAAGCATTTGCACTCTTGATGCATTATTCAATAATAGAGCATTAAAATATACTTATAGAATCTCTATGAATACGTCTAAAACATCAAGCTCCTTCAATGCATCCTCCATTTATCTAAGCATAATGAGTAACCATACAACCACATATCCTATGTCATGTTTCACATATGCACTTTACAAGAGAGCTCAATAAAAATGGCAGCCAAACCAAACAACCAACTACCCAACCACTAAACATGTGTTTTCTTTTATAGATTCAAGCTCACAAAAAACAACCAAGTGGTATAGGTAAAACAATGTACCTCAAAACCATAAATATACAAAACCATTGACCCCATAATTTTCTTTTCGGTACTAAGTTTTTTCAATATTAGATATTTTTTCAATTCACAACCTACACAAAATATCTAACTAATATTACATACAACTTTACAAGTGGACTAAAATAAATATTTAATCTAACTAAACACATCTCTAAAGATGCACCACAAATAAATATTTATTTTACATAATAGAAATTATTCTTTCTTGTGCAAGGTGTACAACACTCTTTTCCTAACAAAAAGAAATTGAATAAGATAGGAATAGAAAAGGTAAGCCTAACATTGAAAGATGGGATAGGATGGTAAGGAAAAACTAAAAGCTAACTTTATTCGTGCAAGTTTATCGACTAGATCTATTAAAGAGATCACTTACAAAATATGAAGCAAAAAAAAAGAGTGTGAAAGAATATAGTAAGGAGCATATATGTTATCTATTAGAGAAAGTCATTAAAGTCATTGTGAGGATAACCAAGAAAAAATAGCTAGGTATAACTATCTAGTCTATTGATAAACCATATCCATTTCTCTAAAAGTTGAGGAAAAGTTGAATTAAAGATTTCAAGCCAAGAAGAATAAGAGAAGTAGAGGTAGAAAAAATTCAAGAGCTAAGAATTAAGGATGTGAAAGAGGAACTCATAATGATGATATTGATCCTAAGGAAAACTCAAAAAGTAGTCATATTTGAGGTAGATATGGAAGTGTTGGTGGAAGATCATCAACATGGATCATTTTTTGAAGTGCGTAGGTGAAGGTCATAGGGAATTTGAGTGTAACCTATCAAAAGAAGAGTTTGATAGGACGTATGAAAGAATTGCAAAAGAAACAAGTGGATATGGAAGTTTATTCTAATAATGAACAAGTATACTAGAGAAAGAACAGTTATTACTTTTCAAAAGAAAGTTGAATCCTTCTAAAAATTTATGTCCATAATTGTGTGATATTTCGATTGATTCATGATATCTTCACTTTTGTAGAGAGAGATAATGATATAAGTTGTCCACTCCACCAAGAAGCCATCTTGGGTGATGTCATTGAAAAACTTATGTATATGTACTTTGGGAGTTTTCCATGAATTTACTACTAAAAAATTTGTCCTTCTCATGATTGACAATCCTCTTTAAGAAATAAATCTCATTAAACTATTGACACAATAATGCATATTATTGTTTCATCTTCACTTAGATGAGACAAGCCACCACATTCTCTTTTCTTTGTTCTCATTCCCTTAACAACTTATTAAAAGTTTGATTATCACCTGTCCATCATCCATAATATATGTTTGCCTAAATTTGAAAGTCATATGACCATATTTAAATATTTTAATCAAAAAATTTAGATGACAATATCTAATGAGTCCAACCTTAATAACAATAACATAAATTGTAGATTAGACTCTGTTAAGAAGCTATTTTTTAAGATTATCTATGCTTAGTAAGTGTGAATTGATGAGCATAAATAAGCTATAATCCATGAAAATGAAGTAACAACGTTTTTCTAGTTTACAAATACTAACACTGTTGATAATCGCTTCAATCAAAAACTTTGAACAACCTTTACAATGCCCCAAAATTATATAAAAAATAAAGACAGATACTTGCCACTACTTGGTGGTTGATAATTACTGAATTATTTCTTGTTCATTAAAAATTGTTTAATTACCAAAGTCCTGCCCACTTGCTTAGAGCAGGAGACCAAATAATTTATTGGGAAGGCATAAATGCCAAGTGTGGGTTTGATTAAATCTTCTTTGGGTTGGGGAGTGTGATCTCTGTGCAGCTTTTCTCTACCAGAATGAGCTGGGCTATGCTCGAAGGACTATCCTCTTGTCAAGAAGGGTAGAGCTTGATCTGTGCCTACTCTCTAACTGCCACGTGGACTATGATTGGGTTCCAGGCGTGCCCAGGCTATCTTCCAGTCTTTCTAAGAATGTCAGGTTGTACCAAGTTAGCAGTGGACTACTATTTTTCAAAACGTGATCAGGGTTCGAATCTTGTTAAGGCTTTCGCTGGCGTGAGTTGGACTGTGGTGGATTTTAGACCTCTTTTACTTTGCCATGTGTGGGGTTTGATTGAAGTGATCCAAAACAAACCAAAAAGGCAGACAAATTGATTCGCTAATCACAATTCCTTTTCGATTTGCCGATTGTCTCAGCACAAAACTTGTTCTAATGTAAAAACTGTTTGGGTATGATATTACAGTCTCCTCATTAGTACATTCAAGGAATTGCTTTTCTCACAACCCTTACGATAAATTTAACACAAGCCATAGAAAAAGGGGAAAAAAAGTCTCATTCATGTTTCTAATAATTTCCATACAAATCCGGTTGGCCTCAAACTTTAAACCTTGTTTCATGCCCTGTCCTGCCCTGCCCTGAAGATGGGACAGGCATTCGAATAAAATCGCCCTAGTTTACAAGCGATGGCTGTTTAACAGCACACTCTAACAGATAACGCAAGTACTAGGATATTCATCTCTCACAACAGTGTATTCATATGGTCTGTAATCGTAGCTCATGGGCACATACACAGCTTCAATTTTTGGAGCTTCTGCTTTTTTCTCCTTTGCATTGCCTTGAGGTTTCTTCTCCTCTTTTTTCTCCTCTTTCGCAGGACCCACGCTCAGCAAATCTGTGAAGCCAAATTTCCTGAGTTTAGAGGCCAAACAGACCGGATCCACGTCCCCTATCACAGTGATCTTGTTTTCCTTCATGTCCACCGCCACAGAATCCACCCCTGCAATACAAATATCCATTCATCAGATTTTGCAGCAGAATAAAGTTTTAATGTCAAGATTTGAAAGCAAATAGGAAGAGTTATCATACCTTGGACATCTGCAACCCGCTTGAGGGCCTTTTTCTTGCTACTCTCGTCCTCAATGGCCAATTTCAGCACTATTTTCTGCAGAACAGAAATCATTAGCTACATGATCACAACTTTCAATGACAATGTAGAGTGAAAAGAAGTAAACTTAAATACCTTCGTTGCCATGGGAAGCTTGAGAATTACAAGAACTTTAAGCGATGAGAATCTTTAGCAGAATTTAAAAGGGAATCAAATGCACACAAATGCGAATGCAGGGAATGGGATGGCCATAACGGGGATTATAAAGAGGCGAAAGGGAAGAATCTGCGAAAAAGGAAGGGTCGTGGTAAGAGACTGAAATTAAAGCTTCCCTGTGTATCGGGGGTCCGCTGGTAGTTGAGTGGAAGATGAGGAAGCTTCGAATTGGATCCGTACTTTGTCGACGTGCATATACGGAACAATGCAAGCAGCTTCCCTGCTGGCGCTGAATTTGTTTGTAGCCGCTTAATTTGTCTTTTTGGTTTGGCAGGCAGCGGCAAGTGGCATCGACACTCACGACTCACTCTGCCCGTCAGTGGGTGTGATGTCATTTTGACACTTGTGGGTGTGAGGTCAAAAATCGAGAGTGAATACACTCTTCTTATTTGTTTTTAAATTTGGTTCAAAGACTTCCTTTTTAGACATTTGTCTTTTGACCCGTTTTTATTTGTTTGGGACTCCAATTTAAAATCGAATTCATGTCACTTCTGCACTTTTCTATGTCTCGTCTTTAGCTATATCTCTTACATTGGGTATTACCTATTGTGTTCCTTAAACAAAATTCTAGTATCTTCCAAATTTAAAAACGTCTCTTTTTCTAATTAGATGCCTCTCTTTGAACACTCTTGGCACCTTTATCATAGCATTCACCATCCACCTTTCAAGTAAGCACTTAGATTTCACATACTCAAAACGTAGTTATATTGATGGGCAGTTTTCATATCCTTTTATCCCTTCAATTAAAGTTCATGATTCGACTTCAATAATTCCTAAGGGTGCAATTATGTGCAAGTGGACACTACCACACATCAAATGACACCAACAAATTATAAAGTACATGACCATATCAAGACAAACACAACCATAAACTCTTCTATCACTAAGCAATTTGTTGTGGGAATGGACTTAATAGACCATAATTTTGGTAGTCCAAACCTCATCAAATCTTAGTTCGACCTCTTGTGTCTACTTCAACTTTCAAAACAAGTATGCTTTTATCCTTACTTTCTATGTCTAGGTTAATTTAAACATGTGGAACCTTGAATCTCATTAATTCTTACTATTTAAAACTTAAAGCAGTTTACTGAAGAATTAGTTATTGTGAATGGATTCGATTTAGATAACAAAATGAAATTATATGTAATTAGACATAGGCAAATTAGTGAAAACTCTATTTTTAATCTGTATTTTTCTAAACCTAACATTGATACACTCCAATATACACCTTCTTTCTCCCAAAAATAACCACTCACACATTCTTCTTCCCTCTTCTTAGCCCTCACATATTCTAAAACTAGTCTTCCCTTGTTTCCCCTCTTCTCATAGACCTCTTCCTAAGCACCCAAAACCTTTTTTTTCATGTATCCTTCATTAGAAATCCCTCTCCTTTCTCCATTATATTCTACACTTCTTAGCCTTCATGCTTGTATTCATACACATATAATGCACCTTGATATGCATTACCATTTTTTGTAACATGCTGAAGGTCAAGAGGGTTATGATCAAGAAGGTGGAGACTTCATTGAATGTTATAAATTCTTTGACTAATTTAGTGAGCAATAAACAAGTTTAATTGGTGGAAATTTCTATCTAAAATTCTTTCACTGGAATTTGGCTCTTTGTTAGAGCCCTCATGTTCTCTTGCAATGTATCCAACAAGTGGGAGAATGTTAGGACTATGTGATATACACTTTGTAAGTCATTATAATATTTAATATAAATTTTAATGTGTTTTATAGACTCCACATAAATACCCACATCCTTACATCACCTACTTCATACATAATTCCTGTTAATTAAATAAAATACAATAATTTATTTAATTATTTACCCATTTTTTGTAATTTTTAAATCTTGAAAAAATAAATTTAATATTTATTAATTCCCCACATTCGCTTTTGAGATTATTTAATAAAATCTATTTATTAAATCTCATTTTCCATTAAGTCTCTAAAAGAGCCTAATTAACTATTAATTAATCATTTACACTAAAAGACATAAAACAATTATAAAATTCCTCATTTATCTCCACCCTCCATCTCACAACTATCTAACCAACTTAACTTCAACCTTTGATCTCTTAAGCAATCCTCACCATTGATCCCTCCATCAAAAAATCTATAACTCATCCTTCCATAAGCCATTTTGGGGGAACTCTTTGGTGAATGTACTATCATGTTGTTGCTATGAGCAACTTCATATCATTCTTCATTTCAATAGCAATTTTTGAGCATAAATACCTTTTAGTGCAACATGAATCATCAAGTGAGATTTCATAATTTATTTTATTCAAATTTTCACGGTTTCTTTCTCTAATTGAAACATATTTGTTAAATGTGAAATAGGGTTTAAACTTGGGTTTTTATTCTACTTTTTTCTTTCACATTTTACTATACATATTTTGGCTTGCATGGCACAACCTAAGCTCTCTTTAACACTTATTTTTGTAGTTTTTGCTAACCCGATCTTGCAGGTTTTCAATCATTTTTGAAGGAATTCAAGGGTGCACTTTTATAGGGATCTTTGTGCCATGAAGTGGATGTCACGGATGAGTTTAGAAGGCTTGATAAATAAAGATTTATACATAGTTTGACCCATTTTGGTGAAAAAAATTACATTTTTTTATGTCCTAGGGTTTTTTTGGGTGTTCATATGATGTATAGATCCATACTAAACAAACTATACATATTGCAATAGCTAAAACAATTTATCATGGTTTTTTTAAGGTAAACACATTTCTTTATATGCTGTATAAAGTTTTTATCCATTGCATAGAGTTTTTGTTTTGTTTGGCAGTTAGAAAGATTATATACCCACCTTTAAAAGTTGGTTATTGCCCAATATTCATGTTGTTTCATCCTTTTATCCCTTGGTCATATCAGTGACCAGGTGGTATTACCCTTAGCTACCAATGCTAATTGCCAACCCCAACCATCAACTTTAACCAACATATGACTAGTTTCTTAGCTACTAACATTAACTAGTTATCTACTAATCAACATCACTAATTATTAGTTCTAACCATCCATGTGGCTAGAACTAACCACCAAACTTAATTTTCAGTCCAAGACTCCCATTTTAAGACATTAAGTAGCACTTTTAAGAACTAGCATTACCTTTTTCCAATATATCATATTTTTGTGTTTTTATAGGTGTTGAAAAGCTGATTTTGGGTACTTTGCCATGGAGGATTTTTTTTTTTTTGTAGATTTTGACTCAAATTTTGTGTATAATCATTCAAACTCGCTTATACTTAGGATAGGTTAATTTTTTAGATTCGATTTGGATCATGATAAGTGGATGGGAGTTGATTGAGATGAACTAGGCTAATAGATTTTGCTTGATTCAAGGATTTGATTACTTAGAGTGTTCGATTATGGATGAGAATTAAACTTGGATGAGGGGATTGATTGGGATGAATGTTTTATTTTATGATTTATGGATTAGAATGAGGGGGTGTGGGATGAATATTATGATCGATGAAGGTTGGGATTTTGATTTGACTGATAGGTTGCTTTTGATTGTAAGATGATTTTATTAAGTTTTATTTTGGTTATCCAAAGGTTAGTTTTTTATTTTGATGGGAAGTTTGCATGGATGAATTAGAATTAGTTTAATTTGGATTAGGATGGGTGGATAAGAGTTTATTAAGATAACTTTGGATTTTAGATTTTTTTTATTTCAATTCAATTTGGAAGGATTAATATTTGTTTTAGATTAGATGGGGATGGATTTGATTAGTATTTGGGATTTGGATGATAGGAAGGATGCAGACTAGGAGATTATTATTAAAGTGATGGATTTGATGGATTATTATTCAAAGGTTGGTGATGGACTTGGTTTTGGATTTGAGGTTGTGGATTGATAATTTAGGGGTGGTAACCTTTGGCTCATGATTTTATTTGATGGATTTTAGATTTGGATTCAAAGGTTGAAGGTTGATTTTAGATGGTTTGATAGTGAAAGGAACTTGATACTCTAGATTTAAGGGGATGATTTCATGGGTTTTGAAAAGAAAACACAACAAGCACATTAACATCCTATATTATTCAAGTAGGAGTGTACAAGATTGCAAGCCTACCAATATTCCTGGTTCATTCATGATGTGTAAGTCCCATGATGAGGATATCACCAAATATATCTCTATAGTGTACAAGGGTAGATCAAACATAATATATACACTTAGTTTTAGGGGCACGAGGTGAGTAACTTCTTGGGGCCAACTGGTTACTAATGTATTACAACCAAGTATGACTAAATAATCTTAAACTAGGTCAAACAAGATGACTATAGGGGTGCATCCTGTATGTATCCAAGGGTATGTGAGGCTTAATTCCATGAATGAGATTACATTGAAAAGCCATGTGTGAATGAACATAAGCCAATTATAATTCACCTTGAATCCTTTGAAAATGGGGCATCAAGGTTGTGCCAAACATGATGGTGCTCCTTTGAGGTACAAGATTTTCTACCCCCATTTATATACTTTGGTAGAATATGTGGTTTTGGTCATCCTCTAAGGTGATGAAATCCTTAGGTAGGACCACTAAATGGAAAGAAGCATGATTTTCTTATTTCAAAGATTACCTTGTGACACAAAGGAAGAACATATACAACTTGGATGCTTGGATTAACATAACAAAAGAGAACTAGAAAGTATTTTTGATCTCTAATATTAACATTTGGTGTGAGGAGAGAGCATATGTGCACTTAAAATTCCTCACAAGAATAGTGAATAATTATTCATTCCCATTAAAGCATATAAAATGATGTGCATCTAATCTAGTTATTAAAAGATAGTCTCCAACAAATGTTCCTAAATAAAATGTATTAGTATTTTGATAAACAAGAGTATTTGAAAAACAAGTTTTTGCAAGAAAGATCTTAGCTTGATGAAAATTTAAACTCCTAGAAAAAAATGTTATCACATAGAAAAATAGAGGTCGCTATGATCTTCAAGAAATTCTAGCTAATTTTTTTTTAAAAATCATTTAATTAGGCTTATAAATTCAAAATCTATGTGCATTTGAAGATTCAAAACAAAGAGGGTGATCCCACAATACTGGTTTACACGTTTTGGCCAAACTGGACATTGAATTGATCTTTTTAACTAAATCTTCACGTTCGGGCACCTATAAGGGTGATCCCACAATATTGGTTTACAATTTTTGCCCAAACTAGAAATTGAACTGATTTTTTTTAACTAAATCTTCATTTTTGGGCACCTATAGCGGCTAAATCGTGAGGAATTTGAAGATGATGCAAACTAGTGATTTATGAAATTTTGTCTGTAGATTCTAAATATATTTTTTTCAAAAACTTTGGAATCAGATTGCACTTCTTTTTCCATCTCCTTTGAAGACTAGTTTTTAACAACTTAAACACCATTTTTAAAAAGTGACGTCACTGACTAACACAACTTTTTTTTATGAAGGATAAAATTCTAATTTTTCCAATTTTAGATTCATAACTATGATATCTAGTGCATGGAGTTGGTTTTATAACATCTCATTGAATATTTTTTTCTTAATTAAGTTTCAAAGTTGAACCTTTTACAATTTAGACATGATTCACTAGCTAAAGCATAACTTTTTTTGTATGTATCGAAATTCAATTTTTTTTTGTTGGATCAAGGACATCAATATCTAGTGGATTGATTTTTTTTTTTTCTTTTTTTGATAATCTGCTATTTTTCCACATGTGCAAAACATAGAGCTTGATTTTCGATGAAAAACCTATGTTTAATCAAAATAAAAAATAAAATACATAATAAAACCAAAACATATTAAAATTATATTCGATGGATAGCTTGTTAGGACTACCATCATCCATTGGGTTGTGAAGTCTCCTCCATTTTCATCCTCAACCTGAGCTTCGAATGGATTTTTTTTGCAGAAATTTGGTGCAAGAGGGGAGAAGGGGGAAAAAGGGGGGTTCGCTTGAACCCCCCTTCGAGTGAACCCCCTTGACCTTTCAAACGAATGGGGATTCGCTCGAAGGGGGGTTCGAGTGAACCCTCCTTTTTCCAAAATTTCTCTTTGTTTTTTTATTCTGAAAAACGTGAAAAATGAGGGACCCATCATTTAATAGGGTTCGCTTGAAGGGGTCTTCGAGTGAACCCTTCTTGGGTTTGTTCGGATCCTTAGTTCGTTCGAATCCCCCAAAACCCAAAATTTTCTTCATGGGGGCAATTTTTTGCAATTTTGCTCCCCCTTTGAGTGAATCTTTCTTGGGTTCATTTGGACCCTTAGTTCGTTCAAATCCCCCAAAACCCAAAATTTTCTTCATGGAGACATTTTTTGCAAATCTTATTTTGATATTTAAACAAATCTTAACATCTAATCACATCTAATTTAAATCCAATTTAGTCTAATCCAACCCACATCACATTACATCTCAAATCCAAAACTCAAAATCATGACTCCATTCTATTTTAGTGAGTCCCCTTCTCAATCTATTTTAGAATGTATTGAAGCGTAATGTTGACATATTTTATTTAACGCATAACTAGTATACATATATAATCAGGAAGTAATATAGGCTATTTTCATTAACCTCTCTATCAATACACTCACAATTGTAGGAGCCAGCTCAACTGTTCCTCTTGTGTAAAAACCCTTTGAAAACCATGTAAGGAGCAGCTATGGCAGTCTACTTATTATCAAACTCCTGCAATAAATTGCTTTTCTCAATTTATCACATTGATCTTGCTTCCCTTTCTAGATATTTAGTACAAGCTTTACAAAACCTTAAGGAAACTACTTCCCTGCCCTGAAGATGGGACCGGTACACTGTACCCAAATACAAGAGTCTTCACCTCCAAGGACTGGTTGACAACAGCCTGTTCATAAGATGGTGCAAGCAGGAGGATACTCCTCACGGACAACAGTGTAATCAGGGGGATTGTAATCAAAGCTGCCGGGCACATACACAATCTTTGGAACTTCTGCCTTGTCCTTCTTTGGATTTTTCTCATCTTTTTTCTCACCCGCCTTCTTCTCCTCTTTGGCAGGACCCACACTAACCAACTCTGTGAAGCCGATTTTTCTGAGTTTTGAGGTCAAAAACACAGGATCGACATCCCCTATCACAGTTATCTTCTTATCCTTCACATCCACCGCTAAAGAATCCACCCCTGCAATACAAATACTAATCAGATTATGAAGCAGAATACATGCCTAAACTTGGGTTAGAAAGCTTATAGCAAGAGGTATCATACCTTGCACACCTGCAACAACTTTGAGGGCCTTTCTCTTGCTATTCTCATCCTCAAAGGTCGATCTTACCACTATTTTCTGCATCATAGAATTCTCAGTGACCGTTAATGACTTACAATTAGAATTTGTAGAAAAGGGAATATAAATAAAACTGTTACCTTCATTTTTGACTGGCAACGAGAAAAACAAGTGGCCAAAACCTCTGCAAATATGGAACAGAGCAGGAGAAGATTACTACTGAATGCAGGGGATATGGGTGCCGTGTAGAATGTTTATAGAGTACAAGTGCAAGTGGGAAATCACTCGGTAAGTGAATTTTAGCCTTTTTGCGCTGTGGGTCCTGAGGCAATTCACTGGAAAGAGATGTGAACAATCGTGGTGAGGACTTAGCAGGAAAGTTCTATAGAAAACTATAGATTCTTGACGTTTGTCTACTTTGTGGGGCTATATTCTTGACTTGCGTGTCTTTTGCAGGGGTGAACCGGGTACTCGGTAAGTGGCATTCGCTATGGCCGACAACATGTCCCGCCGTGACGTTTGACAGATGACGGCAGAATTGAGGTCGATCGTTCATCTCATATGATTTGAAAGAATTATAAACGTCCAAGTCTGCTGATCTGTTAACCAAATCAGATTTCATATCAAATATCCAACAGCCGATCCTGTCTAGTCAGAATTATACAATCGGCGTTTCTTTAGTGAAGAGTAATTGGACAAAATGATTTATCAAAAAAAGAATATCTTGACCATTTGATTATGATGCCCACCAAAAAAATTGTAGTGTTATTTTTCAATCCTCAACAAGGATATTTATGTTTTTTCAAGATTAAGTGAAATATAGAACTAAAAAATTTCAACAATTTTAACTTTCAAATTGAAATTCAAATTTAAAGTGAGGTTATATAAAATAATTACAGCAATCAAATAATGTTTGGGGATATATGTTGTTAGGATAAATTAAGTTTTAAGGAAATATATCATGTATAGTTGAATTATATGATTGACAAGTTGATTGACTCATCTGTTATTATAGGTTCATCATGAGTCAATGCATGCAACTTGTCAAATATAACTTTCAACTTGAATATCAAAATACTTACTAAATGACATTTAAGGACTACCTTTAAAAAGATCTTTATCAGAGAATGTGCAATGCAAATTAGTTGCACTAATGCATTATCAATTTGTAATAAAACCATGATTGTGACATGTGGAAAAGATACATTGGCACACTCTAAGAATGAATTCTCTTGAATTATAATTGTGGAACATAATTTCAAAATTGAAGCTAAGGAGCCCAAAATGATTTATATAAGTTTGGAATTTATTTCCTTCATATAAATCCATGCCTCTTTGTGCACATTTTATGCTTGAATAGCAATGGAAACAAATTGCTTGAGAGAGTTTGTGTAGTGTGTGATATTCTAAAATGCATTCTTTGTTAGAATCTACAAAACAAAGGATAACCTAGAATCTATTGCAAGAAAATGGAAACTATAAATTTTCAAATACAAATGATTATAAAATTAAAATAGCATAACAAAATTAGTTTCCTGAGATAGATTCAAATGCTCAAAAAACAAAAAAGGCATTAAGAGATATCACAATAGCATGAATTAGCTAGAGGAGGATGATAATAAGTCAAAGAGGTATGAGTTAACTTTCAATCACTCCTAATTAAGAGGTGAGTTAAATAAGTCTAATTTAGACATAGATAGAATTGACTAAATAAAGGTGACACCTAACTATGATCAATCAAGGGTTGATGAGGTAATGGTGGCACTTTTGTACCTCAAGTCGAGGTGTACACATCATTATTAGCCACCTAAGAGAGAATAATTAAATGCTTATATTATCCTAAGTAAAATACTAAAAAGGTGCAATATCACACTTTGGATATAACATTTCCAAGATGAATAAAATATTACACCAACACACCCAATAATTGTAATGTAGGGGGGAAAGAAATGACTCTTAATAAATAGGCCTAATGAGGCGATTATGTATATAAAGATCTCTCATAAATGAGGAAAAGGAGAAAACCCATTCGAAAAAGATACTCCCCCAAAAGAAAATAAATACCCTTCCCCAAAAGATATATGAAAGAAGAAAATATTTCTTTAGATGTAGCAAAACAAAGATGATGTTAAACTATGACAAGTGTTGATGAACCAAACTAGGTACCAGATATAACTTATAATGGCTTTGAACATTAGTATGAGAGATAAATAAAGATCTAGGTACTCTTGTAGACGTAGTCAACTTAAATGATGATTTAAATGAATCATATGATTCAAGAACTATAGGTTATGTCACTATGTAAGCATGTAGAGGTAGAGAAAACACATCTAAAGAAGTAGATAAACTCCACTGGTGTTATCATCAAAGAGAAGACAAATATCCTTAATATTATAATCAAATTCTAAAAGGTGAGAGTTCACAAAAAAATGTGAAATGTCTATTAAGTAGAATTTCCAATGAAGTGAATCCTATAAAATGAAGAAAACACCTAGAATCTAGAAAATATAATTACAAGCTTAGTTGATTTTTTGCAATCCATTATGATTCTCGATATCATCTAAGGATGCAAAAAAGAACATGTTATGTTTTAGGAAAATGCACATGCAAAGTGATTAGCACCACATCTCTCAATATTTTTAAAAAGTCCTACCTTAGAACTAAAGATTTGACACCATGTTAGAATCTATAAAACATACCCTAGTGTAAGGAAATAAAAACTATGAAACTATAAATATAGATGATTATGAAATCAAAATAGCATAATACAATTAGCTTTCTAAGAGAGAAAAACATAAAATAACACTAAGAGATCTCACAATAGATCATGAACTAGCTAGAGGAGGATACATTCATATCGGCATGTTAACTACATGAATCATGGAAATAACAAGTCCAATAGGTATAAGTTAATTTTCAATCACTTCTAATTAGGAGGTGATTTAACTCAATCTAACTAAGATAGAAGTGGTCTTGACTAAACAAAGGTGGCACCTAACTACTATCAATCAATGATCAAATATAATGGTGGCACTTATGCACATCTAATCAAATTATACATGTGTTATTATTAGTTACCTAGGAGAGAATACTTAAATATTCATATCCTAAGTAAAATTACTAAATAAGTGCAATATCACACTTAGGATAGAACATATCCAAGGTGAATAAAAAATTACACCAATATTCTCTACTTGATTGTGATTTGGGTGTCTCTAAAGTTTTCATTTATTTTCACTTTGTGATGTAAAAGTATCCCTATCTTTGAGAAATATTGCATCAACATCTAAACATTTTCTTTTATGATTTTTTGTTTGGCATACACCATAGGATTTTTTATTGTGGTTTCAATAAATTGTGATAGGTTTTTGCACTACATTCCTCTACAATTATAATTTATTTCATGTGATTTGCAAGTTCTTCATTACAATCATAGTTAAACACAATCAACATTATCTTTCTCTATGGTGGAACACATTGAGCACATTTAGTTGGGTCAGGAAAACAAGATATCTAGAGCATCATGGGTGCTACCACAATAATGGTTTACACTTTCTGGGAGATCCTGATTTTTGCTGAAATCACATATTTTTAGAAAATATAATGATTTAAGCCTTGAAAACTTCCATTTAAATGATTCCAATTGAAGAGGGTTTGATCGAACCACCTTAGACCAAGCCCCCTTGGATAGAACCCCACTAGTTTTAAACCATACCTATAATAGAGTCTCCTTTACACGTATCAAAATTCAAAATGCTGATAAAAAACCACTTTTGATTTACCTTTTGGGGGATCAAATGAATTCATTTAAATTTTTTTTTTTATAACTATGTCTATTTCTTATTATAAGCTTCTAAAAAAGTATAATTTTAATTAAATTTAATTTGATTATTATATTTATTTTTTATTTCTTGTGAATGTAAGTTTTTCATTGAAAATCAAGCTCTCTGTTCTACACATGTGGAAAAATAGAATATTATCAAAAATATTTTTTGAAAAATATGAGTGCACTATACATTGAAGTCCTTGATCAAACAAAAAAAATAAAATTGAATTTTGATACATACAAAAAAAGTTGTGTTATACAGTCCGCCTATGTCTAAATTATAATTGGTTTGACTTTGAAACTTGATTAAGGAAAAAATGTTCAATAAAACACAATGAAACCAATTGGAAGCACTAGATATCATAGTTACAAATCTAAATTCAAAAAAAATAGAATTTCATCCTTCATTAAAAAAGAAATTATGTGTTATACGGTGAGTGTCACTCCTTAAAAATGGTGTTTACTGAAAAAACCTAGTTTTTGAAGGAGATGGAAAAAGAAGTGGAATCTGATTCCAACAATTTTGAAAAAAATATATTTAGAATCCACAGACAAAATGTCACAAATCACTAGTTTGCATCATCTTCAAATTCCTTAGGTTTTAATAGCCACTATAGGTGTCCGAAAGTGAAGATTCGGTTAGAAAAAATCAGTTTAGTGTCTAGTTTGGCCAAAAATTGTAAACCAGTATTGTGGGATCACCCTCATCCATGTTTATGTTGAATTTTTATGAAGATATCATCACTACATTTGTGATTTCTACTTTGAGGACTTGAACCAAGTTATGAATAAATAATTAGAATTTATTTTGGGTTACAATAGTCATTTGATTCTCGTGTCAATTATTAAGGTTCTAGATTTGAATTTGAGTACAAAGAGGGGTTGTGTACAACATTGCATTGTGTGGGGAAACTCTTATCTCGAGAAGTATCAATTAGGATGAATCCATAGGTTACAATTATATGATAATCAATCTATATAGGCTAATATGACCAATACTTGAGTTGATTTTTTACCAAACATTTAATTTTGGGGCTATTGAAACTTGTCGCATTCCTCAATTTTTTTGCAACATATCTCATGGAGGTGCAAACCAAGTTTTTATCCACCTATAAATAGATTATAGTATCATTTGTGAAAATATATTTCTTGATGAAATATGAATGAGAAGGGATTCTAGATTACAAAATGCCAAATAAAGCTATAGAATATTTCTAGAAGATCTTATGATATTTAATTTGTAATCAAATGTTTTGGGTCTAGCATTTTGCAATCTCATTGAATATTTGATGTAATATCATTAGAAAATATTATCTTCAATCATCATTATGTTGTGTAATTGAGAGGTTGATCTTTAATTATATTATGAGTAGTGTGTTTGTTTATCGTTGCATGGTTTGATGAACATGAAATTGCTAGATTAGATATAGTTTAGTATCTTGAAGAACAAGATAGAGAGGAAAATATATTCAAGATCATCTATAGTATTGGCTAGAAAATTAGAATAAATATCATTAATTATATTTGTAGTTTAAATCCTAAGGAATTAATAGACTACATAATTGATTTAGAAGAGCATTTTGAGGTGGAAGATATTTAGGATCCTGATAGAGTAAAATTTTCCAATCTACTAAGTTGAAAGGACATGTTGATATTTAGTAGAAAGAAATTTATCTAATAAGAAATAGAAAAAGAAAGCCTAGTATTGAGAAATGGGATACAATTTTATATAGTTAAAATCTAAATTTACCCATACAAAATATAAATTAGAATTATTAAAAATTGTTACAAAATTTGAGCCAAAAGATAGGATTGTAAAATGATATATTTAAGAATATTCTAAGATCATCATTAGTGGTAGATTCCCAAGAAAAAGATAGAGAAGCATATAAGGATGAAGCTAAAGTAATGGATGGAATTGGAAGTTGCAACATATATAGATCTAATCACTTTCTAAGAAAAAAGGAATATTTAATTATTGTACTAATGATAAAAGATATGATAGAGGAAGGAACAAAGAGTTGATACAATATCCTTCATTATAAATCAATTTAGACGTGGAGGTAGAGGTAATAGAGAATTTGAGTATATTCAATCACAAGGAAGATATGAAAGAAGACTAGAGAGAACCACAAGAGTAGTACACGATCAATAGAGATAACCACATGAAAAGATGAATGTAACACAAAAAATTAAGCCATTATTGATGCAAAGTAACTTCTTAAAAGATTATTATGTATCAACACAAATAAAAATATTATTCAAAATAACATGTACAAATTGGGACGTAAATGTTATAAAGTAGTAACCGATAATAACAATATAGGCCAATTAGTTTTTAATGATATGATTGAAAAGATAAATTAAAAATGTTAATGCATCCTAATCCATACATAGTATCTTGGTCATAAATGGGACATAAAATTATAGTTAGTGAGTAATATATTTGAAATGATGAAAAATGTGGTGTTATTGGGTTAATGAACCAATTGGGACCTATTTTTCCTCTATTTCACTAGGAAATTGGAACCACACAATGAAAGGACAATCAACCTTTAGGTGAGTCAAGTCAAAGTGTGAATCTACTAATTTCCTTTTTTTGCAAGAATGGGGGTCTTGATTAAATAACACTTTGGGGAGAAAAGTGAAAAATTAACTCCAAATGCAATCTACAACTTGGATTTTGAAGATTAAACTCAAAATAAGCAGAACCAAAAATCAAATCACCGATCAAAGAGAGGTAAGATGATGTGTACCAATCACCAAAGTGCTTTGTTGAAGCTAATATGGGACTCATTTTCCTAGGGGTGAATGGGTCTTGAATTATCGTTTATCTGCAACTTTTAGGAGCATCTGCTATAGATCTAAATCTCTTAATTTTCCTAGGTTTCAGGTTCAAAAAGATGGAAATAAATTATGTGAGTTTTCGTGAGATGACAACTTTTGTGACTGTAACTTTTATAACTTCAAAAATTTCACCAATTTTTCTCTTCAAGAGATCTTCAAGATTTCTTCCACCTAAACTTGCAAACACAAATCAAGAGGGAATTTTTTTTATGAATGGGGGCTTGCGTTGGTCAAACTCCATTTTTGTAGTCAAACCTTGAAATGAAATGAAATAGTGTTAAAGGAATGATGAATGAACAAATCAATGTCACAACTCACCAAAACCTTGAACCTTGGTATGTAAATCTGCAACTTGCATGAAATGGCTTCAATAGATGTGGATCTTGAATCTTTAAACTTGATTTGAAACAATGCTTTGAATACTTGAATGGATCATGAACTCTACATCACCATATTAGCTCCAACAACATGCATGATGCAAGAAGACTTTGACGTGACGAGGATCTTGATTGCTGCAATAATTCTTCAATAAATTTTCTCTTGAATGCCTTGAATTTCTCTTTAAAATGCTCTTGTGAAAGTTCTCCTAAGATAACTTGAAATTGCTAGCTTGAAAATCTTACGTGAAACATAGAGAAATGACCTTCTATTTATAGATATGCATCATTAATTTCCTGAAATTCAAATAAAACAAGTAGCCATGTGAATATGGATTTGAATATGCTAAAATATCACCAAAAACATAATTTAAATTTAGGTCCTAGGTCTAAGTGAGGACCCATTCACCCATGGGTGAATGGGTCCTAGGTCACTCACCTAGGGTACACCTTTCTTAATAAGAAGTGTTATGTTAAGGCATTAATGAATTTTGGGTTTCCTCTTTGAAAAATAAAATTAGTTAGGCTTGGATTTGAACTAAAGGGGCCAATTAAGGAAAATTAAGATCAATTAATTAAAGAAGCCCTAAATAAGTGTGAAAGTGTAAATAAATATATTTTACAACATTAAAAATAAGGCACAATTAAATCCATTTTAATTAATAGGGCCCTAAACTTATAGGAAGAATATGTAAAATACATATTACAACACTAAATTAAGGCATAATTAATTTCATTTTAATATTAATTCAAAATTAGGTGTGAAAATGTAAAGGGAAACATTTTTCTACACTACAATATTATGAATTTTAAGATTGGTGTAAATAAAGATGAAGTTTATAGGATATAATTCTTATGGATAATTTTTTCATATTTTAATTGGTAGACCATGACAATTTTTATATAGAATCTATATATGAGAGTAGTGAAAAAACATATAGGTTATTAAACTATAGTGTGAGACCTACATATTATTACATTTGAAAGAAGAAGATGAGAGAGTAAGTAATCTTATGCTAGTATTATCGGTTAATGGTAATTTTTTTTTGAAAGATATAATAAAGGAGAAACCTTTTCTTTATACTTTCTATGTTTATGCACATAGAATACACTACAAGATAGAAGATGGAATGTGGTAGCTCATCTCTAGATATTTTTGAATTGTTGTCAACATAATGCAATGATATCATTTTTGATAATTTACCTAAATTTTTACAGCTGATTACATTTATAATTCAACACATGAATCTAATTTCAAGAGATAAATTACCTAATAAAGTATCCCATAGGCTAACTATTGCAATTTGTGCCTTCCCTTTTATTTCCCATTAGTTATAATTGATTTGAGAAATATTAATGAGTTTATTATACTCAAATATGCCTCAAATAGTTTTAGTATCCCTTTCCCAAACTTTAGATAAATACCCATTTGAAAATCTCAAAGGGGGCTAATACTCCCTTTTTCTTAAAAAATGTCTTGTCGAGAATTTTAGCTCCCTTTGAACATTTTGTCCATGTTGGGAATTTAAGTTCCCTTTGGAAATTTTGGTCCTTTTGGGATTTCAAGTTCTCTTTGGATATTTAGAAAAATTCCAAATGTCCAAATACATTCTAGGTTTCCCATTTCCCTTTTTTCTTCAAAACTATCCTATCAGGAATTTTAGTTCCCTTTAGACATTTTGGCCTTGTTGGGAATTTAAGTTCCCTTTGAACATTTTGGTCCTTTTGAGATTTCAGGTTCTTTATTTGTCCAAATGTCCAAATCTCTTCTCGATTTCCCATTCCCCTTTTTTTTCAAAAATGTTATGTTAGAAATTTTAGTTCTCTTTGGACATTTTGGTCCTTTCAAGATTTTGAGTTCCCTTTGGAAATTTGGAAAAAGTACAAATACCCAAATCCATTCTCGATTTCCCATTCCCCTTTTTCTTCAAAAATTTCCTATCAAGAATTTTAGTTCCCTTTGGACATTTTGGTCCTTTTGGGATTTTTGATTCCCTTTGGAGATTTGGATAAAGTCTAAATGTCCAAATCTGTTTCCAATCCCCCATTCCCCTTTTTCTTCAAAATGTCATATCAGAAATTTTAGTTCCCTTTGGAAATTTTGGTCCTTTTGGGGTTTCTAGTTTCCTTTGACATTTGGAAAAATTTCAAATGTTTAATTTCATTCCCTATTCCCCACTCCCATTACCCGATGGATTTTCACATTTTGACCAAAAAATTGCAATTAATGTTGCATCGACTTCCCCAACTACCATATATGATTCTTGGGGCTACAAAAATGATTTTAAGTGTATCTTTTACCAACTCCAAGTGGAAAAAGTGATACCCATGCTTCAATTATTGTTTGTACACTACTTTTCTTGATAGAGAGTTGTTGGCCTCCTACAATGATCTAACAACTAAGCCCTTACAACTGTGATTTAGAGATTGGACATCTAATATGAATAGTTATTTTAATCATCATGAAGGTGCATTTACCTTGTCAACCTAGGGATGTGAACTTCAAATGGGTCAGCACAGTAAGTGCAATAAGGATCCAAAGTAGCCATATTCATTCTATAACTAGGAAAAACATAATGCTGAAGGTAAATTGCTTGGAAAGAAATAACATAAGTGTTGAGTATCAACCAATAACTATTCTAAGCTAAAATGCATGACAAAAATGAAAATCTGAGCAAACAAACAGGAAACTACTCTATCTGCTTTGGCTGTAGGAATAGTCATAGAATGGAATTCTAGTGGCTACAAGAATAGTCAGTGCTAGATTTTTAACTAATTATTGAACATAAAGTAATAACTACGTTAAATGATGGAATGCTCACCAAGTGGGCCCCCTTGGATGAGTGTCCCTTAAGACAAGTGTAAACTCAAATGCACAAAATTATAAACTCATTTTATTCATTGGAAAACACAAGCACAATAGAACATCATGACTGTATTGCTAAAAAACTAAGAATGTAAGTACATCATCAGATTAAGCAACGTATTTTGTAGGAGTATCCAAGTCTTATTTATAGGGAGAAAAGATACTAACTAATCACCTAGTAAGGCAGTCAACTCCAACAGATTAGGAGGATGAAACTTTAGGGAAAGCATGAAAAGTGGAGAGGTGGTTACACATGCGTGGAATCTAGATAGACATGCTTGCCTCAATGCAGATTTAGCACAATAGTAATGCCTATATTCACTCAATAGACAATTAAGACTATTTACAAGGTGGTTACAACTTCGATTTGAATGAGGAATCTCTTGTCGTCGATAGTCTTCCCTTCATTGACCTTTGCATGACCACCTTGTTGACCATTATGGCGAATTACCAGCTGGTAGAATCTCCTTTAATTATATGGGCATGTGCAAGATCATGGGGGTCCAAAAAGTGGCAATGTGAAAAAAGACATTTTTAACATGTCCAAAAACGTGGAATTCACGCCTTTGACTTTTTGCAGGCTTGGGTACAATATCTGTTTTGGTTTGGTAATACCAAACTAAAATGGATATCCATTTTGTTTACAAAACGGATATCCGTTTTGGAAAGGGGGAAGCCATTTTTTTGAAAAACAAAACGGATATCCGTTTGAAAACCTAAAAAATCCTCTTGAGTAAAATGGGCATAACTTTTGTGTTTCTTATCGAAATTTCAACTTTTTAAAGGCATTGGAAAGGTGATTGAGAGCTCTATGCAATGGACTAGGTGGTGTTTCTATGTTTTACACCAAAAAATAATTATAATAATTTGAACTTCATATTTCATTTTTGAAACATCAAATTCTCACTAATTTCACATGCAAAGTATTTTTTTCATGATTTTTTTGTAACACTCATCTCAAAATACTTGAAACATTAGAACAAGTAATGAATAATGAAATATTTATAGTTTTTGTAGCAAGGAGATCAAAAAATCTTCATAAATCATCATATCTCTCTATCCATTTCTCTACCTCTCTATATATCACTATGTCTCCCCTTAAGCTCTAGACCTATCCCTCATTTCTTCTCTCTTTATCCCTCTTTATACCTTTCTTTCTCACTCTGTCTCCTTAAGCTCTAGACATATCTCTCTACCTCTTTCTCCATCCTTCCTTTCCTCTTTCTCTCTCACTCCCTCTCTCTCTTAGGTCCCTCTCACTCCATCTCCCTCTCTCTCTTTCTCCATCTCCATATACCTCTCCCTTTCCCTCTTAGGTCTCTCTCTCAAGTCTTTCCCACTCCCTCTCTCTCTTAATGTCTCACTCACACTCACACTATATCTCTCTCTCCCTCACTCTCTCCCTCTCAAGTCTCTCTCTCTCTCTCTCTCTCCCTCTCTCCCTCCCTCTCTCCCTTCAATTCTCTCTCCCTCTTAGACTCTCTCTCTCCCAATCTCTCCTCTCTCCCTCTCAACTCTATCTCTCTCCCTCTCATTCCCACTCCCTTGGTCGCTCTCAAGTCCCTCACATGCCCTCTCACTCTCCATCTCCCTCTTAGGTCTCTATCCCACTCTCTCTCAAGTCTCTCTCTCTCACACACACACTCTATCTCTCTCTATCTCTTCATATCCCTCTTAAGTCTCTCTCTCCCAATCTCTCTCTATATCTCTCCTTCCCTCTCTCTCTCTCTCCCCATCTCAAATTACTTCCAAGGGAGAGAGAGAGAGAGAGGGAGGGAAGGAGGGAGAGGGGTAAAAGCACAAACCTGCATCACACTTTATAAAGGAATCGGCCAACAGCAAAAAAAATTATGAACTTCGACCACATAAAAGTGGTCTTTATGTTTTGAATTTCAAAATGGTGTAAACTAATGAAATGTAGAACTTTTGATGAAGTTTATTATTTGTAATTTTTAAAATTTTAAAAAAAAATTATTTTCATTATGTTTTTATCAATTTAAGGACAAATTTTGGAATGCTGAAAATTTCAAAAAAGAGTGACTTCACGGGCCGTCAAGAAACAAATTGAAAAGAACTTCATTTCTCCCTAATTTTTTTTTCTCCAAATAGGTAACTTCAGTATCTTGTGCATGGAAAAAGAAAAATCAAATTTTGATGTATATTTTTCTTGTAATAACATTTTGAAGTCAAACATGTCAGAATTTGACAGTTTTCACGGGTCGTCAACTATTTTCAAAATTTTAAATCATTTTCATAAAAAAAATTATACCCTTTTGAAGAAGACTCTCTCCTCTTGTGCCCCTCTCTCCTCTTGTGCCCCATATAAGATTTAAATTTTTTTAATAAGTTTTACTATTTTGTTTTTAATTTGTAATCAACTTCTTTTTTCATTT